>JAOTAX010000198.1:42626707-42655630 GCA_025629825.1 Erythroxylum guanchezii
AAAAGTTATAGCCAAAACATTTTCAGACTATTCTTATACTGAAACAACATTCTATGCTCAACTTCCATCCAAAAATTGAAATTCTTATAAACTGAATTACAACTTCTTTTTTCATAAAACTTGTAGCCCTATGTCTCTAGTTTATAACGAATCAAAAATCACCTCATTTAGACATCTACAACAAAAGTTATGCCTAAAATATCAAAACATGTCAGTGCAAGAAAAATGGAGCTCGCCGCGACTAGCGCGCATCGCGACGAGAATGCTGGAGCACGTCGCGGCGAGGGAATAAGCACGTCACGACGTGCAAGTCCAAAATCCTCCCGAAAACTTATTTTCTTGCCATTTTTCACCTATACACTTCCCATCTTTCAATCATAACCTATCTTAACCTTAAAACATCATTCATACATCATTTCTAAACTCATTATAACCCAAAATCATTAACAAAAAATCAAAATCAATCTTTGATCATTAACTAAACAATATCACATTTACATAAACCATTCATCAACAACTTCATACACATATTTACTTTAGTTTCACTTCAAACTATCATCAAACATGCTTCATCTAACAAATCAAATAGGGTTTATGCTTATACTTACTTGATTTATCCAAAGCTCTTCAATCACCATGAAACCCTAACTTGCTCTTCTTTCTCCTCTTTTCTTCTTTCTCTTCTTGATAAACCTCAAAATCACCTTAGATCTTCCTTCTTTTTTTTCAAGAACAAAACCCTCTCTTTTCTTCTTCCATTTTTGTATTTCTCTTCTTCTCCCCCTCACTCACGATTCTTCCTTCTTAAAAATACAAGACAATAACTTGTTCTTCTTTTAATAGCCTTAATGAGTGTGAAATGCCCATTTTGCCCTTCCATTAAACCTTATAGCCTTATATTCTTAAGTAATCTTCCCATTTTGCCCTTATACATTCTTACTTCCTTAATACTTCAATTCAATTCATCTATGTCATATAAATCCTACTAACCTTGACATAAATAATGAGCTCCAAAAATTAATCCATCAAATCTCATAATTCATCTGAATCATGCTAAATTCAACAAGAAAAATTTCGAGGGTCAACAAATAGAGCTAGTAAGATTCAATATTAATGCGATAGGACTTATGATCGTTCTATAAAACACATATTAGTTTAAGAAAGCAAACATGAAAACGTATAAAACAAGGATATGAATCGTTATACTCAAGAAAGGAAAGGGTTAGGAGTAATAAGATAATAAGATTCTAAGTTTGATTGCCATTAATAAGATAGATAATATTTTAGTTAACATAGAACTTAATCCAAAAGTATATCTAAAAATAAGATGACGAAAAAATCTCTCCATGGTAATTTGATTAATCTAAAAATAACTATCCTTTCCATATCTATAACATGGCTTTATATAGGCTTAAAGCCTAATAATATCAAAACTCTAAGAGATAGATTCAAAAAAGGAAATAACAACCGAGATGTAATCTAATTACAAATATATAACTTTGAAAGGTAGTCAGTCCCTATCTAAACATAAATCCGAAACTTTGAACAAACTAAAATACCTAATTATTTGAGTCCAAAAAAATGAAACATTTTAAAATAACAAGATCTAACCATTTAAAATATGTGTCTGATGCTTGTCTTAAACAACATTAGCACTGATTTTGTTTTAGAGCTTTAAACAAGACTCTGCATCAGTTACACGTTAAACTCTAACGTTAATTTTTCTCTAGAACTTCACACCATAAAACCTAATAAAAGACCATTGTTGTTTGTTTCTAAGTCCAGTGTCAGTTAAATTTTATAACTACATCTCTAACTCTTTTTCAACCTTTGATTTAAAGCCTTTAGAAGCTTTCCAAACCCCTTTTCGTACCTCTCCCTTATGGAAGTTTATATAGCTTGGGTTACTAGTTAAGCTCTATCATTTTTTGCTTCTCAAAATAATTGGTTTTCAAATCAACATCTTCGTCTATAACATCAAAAAGTTTTTGACGCTTGGTGAAGAATGCTTCTCTCACGTTCCACATTCTTACTACTAAGCTTACTCCTTTTCTTCTCATGTTTATCTCTTGTTTTCATTGTTTCTAAAAAACTTGAATTACTTCCATATATTTTCTCTTACTTCTTTACCCTCAATTCCTCCTTCTTACTTACTTTATGCTCTCTAAATTCCATGCTCAACGCTCTCGTAGTGACCAACATCCTTCCCTTTTTGAATAATTTAATGCACTCCTCATCAGTAGCATTACCCAAACTAGCCTAATCACACCCGTCTCCTTTACTTGTAAAAATATATTTAAGCCTTTTAAAGCACTCGTTGTCAATATAATCCTCCAAGTTAGGCATCTTTTCCTCTAAGCTAGGCATCTCACCCTCTACCTTCCTCTTCACTCTTGAACACCTCATCATCTACTTCCTTTTCACTCTTGGGCACATCGTCATCTAATTCCTCTTCACTCTTGTACACGTCATCATCTACTTTCTATTCACTCTTAGAGATATCATCGTCCTCCCTCGAGTAGTCAAAGGCACTACTATCATCCCTATCATATACTTTAAAGTCATCCAATCTAGTAAGTATAGGTGAGTTATTTTGTAACCAATATATGGTGGCCTCATAGTTATCTAACCTATTTCTCGCCTCACCAAATGGACTAAAAAGTTACTTGTATTGATTATATGTTATGTTTAAGAAGAATGCCACGTCCATCCTTACTCTTTTCTCCTTAGTTCTCCATTGTATTTCAATAAGTTTCCATAGTGGGATTGAGTCATGTTGTACTTGTGTAAAAAGTTAGTAGTGAAAGCACTCCTTCGTATGTTTCTCTCAGAATTCCGCTCAAAGTTTCACTTAATTTATAACCTAAACTTTTGACTAAAGATATTTATAAATTAGGCAATTTAAATAAAGAAAACTAGTTTAAATATTATCCCTTTTTAAATACTCCTAAAGAAGCAAATTGGACAAAAATAAACAACAAAAATACTAATAAAGGACAAGCAACAAGAAAACTAAAATATAAAATTGAGTTCAATGGAACTTAATTAGACCTAATAGAAAAGAAGAATAAGAACTCGACAAGAATGAATTAAACAATAAGGGAAAATAAGACACTAATAAATAGGATTTTTATTAACCTATAAAATCACAAAAATAAGAAACAAGAACCCGAAGTAATTTTTAAACAAATCTTATTAATAAACTATAAGGAAATTGAAGATTTGAAACATAAAGACAATAATTTTGAAAATGTAAATAATGATATCAAGAACAAACTTAAATATAGAACTATACCTTGATAATAAATTTTAATACGACCCTAAAAAATCTAGTGAGATTTGATTTCAATACGATATTACCTAAGGCCCTTCTATAGACATAGGTTAATCCACAAAAACAAATACAAAATACATAAGGGAAGGATATGAATATTCACATTATCAACAAGACAGGGTAAAATTAATTTTGGAGGCTTTGATAAAGATCAAAAGATTATTTTGATGATGTGACATATTCATTAAATGTCACGTGGATATCCATTTATTAGTCACATTGGCAAAAACTAACATATTGAATTGAATTATTAAGATTTTAAAAGGTTGGTCATTTAATTAAAAAAATTAAAAGCATGGGCACTAAACTGGAAAAAAATTCTGAAAAAGTTAAACACTTTAGGATTAATTATCCCTAAATTTTACCAGGTTATTTTTGTCACTACTATAATATTGATATTGCTCAATAGGGTGCAACACCTTCTTATTGCAATAAAGAGGAATAATAGAGGTCTTTATGAGATTTAAAGTGATATCAATGGGTTAAATTAAGTTATATAGGTGTTTATAAAATTAACTAAAAAAATATTCCTTATTCTTCCCTCCACTTCTTCCTTATTCTTCCCTCCACTTCTTTTTCTTTATCATTTTTTCTTATTCAATTTTGGGTCGCATGATCCATATTTGATCAATCAAATTAGTTTCAGGTCAAAATAAAAAAAATTAAATCAAATTTAGACATAAATAATTGGAGCCCAACCTAACTCATTATCAACCCTAAAACTGTCCAAGAGAAGAAATGGTCTCCACTAGCCCCACCTCTCTAAAATGTGACCTTACTCATGTTTAAGCTAGACAATACTTTTTTATTATTTATGGGTAATTGATTGTTCTATGTCATAACTCTGCTCCATAATTAGTGATTATTTTATGAATAATACACCAAACATTGAGAGGTGAATTGTGAATTGGTAAAAGGGTCAAATTAGATCCTAACCTTTTTACCAAAATTCAGTTTAAACCTAAACATTTTGATACATTCAAAAAATCCCTAATGTTCTACAAATGTTTAATTTGAACCCTAACTTAATTTTTATGTCAGTTCTCAGTTAAAAAAAATATTTGATATATTTTTGGGTCCCTTGCCAAATGTATCTTATATTGCAAGTAGGGCCTAAAAAATAAAAAAATAGTCCCTTTTTATCCCTCTGCTCTCTCTCACTCAATTTGGATAGCTCACAGATGACATAAGATTGATTTCATTCACGAATTGCTCCATGCTATCAGTATCTCTCTGTATGACTCTTTTAATTGTAAACCACAAATTAATGTGGAGTTTACAAGAATAAAATATTCAATAGGCTCTAGTCCCAAGCCTTTGTTGGCTCACTCAATTTCTCTATAGAGGTAGATAGGAATGCAAATCTTCTATAACTTTTTACTATCCAAGTTGAATGCCTCTGAATGATGTAGCAATAAAGCCATGTGCATATCATTAAAGTTATTGTTATACCGATTATACTTGAAAAAGAACAACAAATAGACTTAATATTACAGCTTATCTACCAATGTTTAACATAGTAAAGTTTTAGTTCTTTAAAAGTATTTTGGTAAAAAGAAAGATCACTCTAGTTAAAACAATGATTCTAATTTTTCCCTCCATACTAACCAAAGGATTACTTCCTAATGTTGCAATCTAAAGAGTTAATAGAAGAAAATTAGTAAATTTTTTTAAAAAATTAAAGGCAGATGAGTACTTTAATCCTATACATTCTAATAATAGATGGTAATAACATAACCTCACAAACATTGAAACTAATGAGATAATATACAATTAAGAACATGCACAGATATAATTGTTATTTGTCATATTGAAATTTGGATTTATAATATTCTATTTTAGCAAATTGAATAGCATTCCTAGCATTAAACTAATGACACACGCCAAGTCTTTGAAAGAGTCTTTGAAAATTAAGACAAATATTTTCTTAAGTTATTAAGAAAGTTGTTTCTTAATTTTTTTATTTATTTTCAATTTAATTGAGATAAATTAAATTTATAATTTTATTTGTTTAGAGAATTATTATTCAATTTATTTAGAAATTGTTTCTTTATTTATAAATAATAAGTTTCTTGATTTATTAGAAAAGATATTTTTCTTGAGTTAATTTTGAAAAGTTTTTTCATTTATTAATTAAGAAAAATAGGCTTTCTTTAATATTTTCAAAATAGTTTTCTAATTTATTAAGGAAAGATTTTTTAAATTGATTAAGAAATCAATATCTGAATAAATAATATAAAGGACTTTACTAATTAAATTTGAAAAGTGTTTTATTTAATTTTGAAAGTAGTTTCCTTTTTAATATTAGAAATTAGTTTTCTAATTAAGGAAAAATAATTTCTAATGAGATTAGAAATAGTGGTTTTCTCTTTTTGAAAATTATATAAGTAAGAAGAATAATTTGTTGAAAATTGTTTTCAATTAAAGTTTAACATAGGAGTAGAGATAATTAGAAATAGTTTCCAACTGGATTTGAAAATTGTTTTAAAATCAAAATAAATTTCTATTTGGAATAGAAATTTAATTTATTAAGAAATCAATGAGTTTAATCTAATTTCATTTTCTAAGGAGTTGGAAATATTATTTTAGATTACGAAGATCAATAACTAGAATCAAACGAAGTTTGATATTTTATGTATATAATTTGATTATGAGTGCATAAGTTGCATCTTTATTTATATGGTTGATATATATATTGCATGTATGTTAAATTGTATATTTTATATGTGTGATATTTTACATGCAATTTTGTGTTTAATGGGATGAATGAAGTTAAAATCTCTTATTAAAATATTAAGTGCACGTTAAGAACGTGATTATTGCCTTCTATTATTATAAGAATAAACTAGAGTTTTATTTATTATTTGGCTTGTTGAGTAAACTCAATGCCAATTTAACCCAAACATGTTTAGCGTTATGACACTGGGTTTTACTTAACTAAATTTGTGTGAATTGAATGAGCAAACTCACGATCACGTGAATTTAGAGGCAGGGTTAGGAATGACATATAAGATATGTTTTGGCAAAATTTATCACCTAACGGATCCAAGAGTCACATGAGATATGATTAATAAAGTTGATATCTACCTAATTTAAGTTTAGTTGGTTTGTTAAGCAAACTCAAGATCAACAATATTTGAATGAGATCCTAGCCCATTAGAAAGATTATAGTAATCTTTCCAAATAGTAGTGAAGGCTATTATTTCGAATAAAATAGTAGGAGTAACCAAATACATGATTAAAGTCCTAATGTCATTTGGTAGGTATGACATATAATTAATTACATGTTTTTCTATATTTTTTAAGTGGAATTTACCTTATTTAGTATAGTCAATACTCAGTTAGTGAACTAAATTTCTTAAACATAGGTTATGTTTTGAGAAGAGTTCTCAAAGTTAAATAGAAAATCGTATGCCCATTATGCAATTTTACTATAATCCTAATTGAGGATTCGATGACAAAGTTTTAAAGATATGTTAAAATCATATAGATAAGAAAAAGTATTGACATTTTAAGTTAACTAATGTCTTATAAACTTTGATGACAACATCTAGGAATGGCAATATACATTAATAGAATGCAAAAAGACTAGCACATATTATGTTTTTCCTTATGAAGAAAGTAGTTGATCTCATAGGCTAAAGTGTGGAGATACTTAAACAAACGTATGGGTGTTTATTAGAGAACAAGTTCAGTTAGCAGACCTGATAAGAGAAATTCATTTGGAACATTACTTGTATGCTTATGGAATTCTCATTGTGAAGATTGTATAAGTGATCCTTTGACTTGAGGTCTCTAAAGTTATCTTATATAGGGATTGCTATATTTCAATACTACTTGTAACCTATTTAATAATGGGTTAATCAATTGGTAATCATTGGATGTAGCATGAACTATATAGAGGTAGTTGTGTGATCAAGATAGGATTCATCACCCTAAAGTAGTAAGGGAGAATGTTTAGTTGCTCTTAATTAATATTGATTCAAGAAATCCTTGGTCAAGATAGAATGACACTTTATTAATAGTTTATAAATTCCATTAATTGAATCGATAGCTAATGGCAAAGACTAATATAATTGGACTAAAAATAGAGTAGACATTAATTTTATGCTTTATGTCTAATAGAAATATTGTACGTTGAAAGGATTGAATTATGCAGAAAAATCATATGCAAAATAGTTAGTTAAAACCACTTTTACATTCCTAAATATTTAGGTGGTAATGATGCAAAGCTAGACGTCAATCTTGATCTATAATTATAAATTGTTTAATTGGAGAACGAAATATAAATTAAAAGGAGTTTCAATTTATATAATTCTAATTATGAATTAGAATTAGAATTTATAATCATTAACAACATATTTAGGAACCTAATGGATCTCACATAAAGAATGGGTTGAAGAGAGCAAAGATATTTTAATCAAGTTGGACTTGATTGTAAAGTTTGTGAAACTTTATGATTAAATATGATATATTTAATAAATAAGGATCAATATGAGATGTTGGATCTTATTTGGCCATAATTGGTATTTAATTAGAATTATTTGCAATTCTAATTAAAGTATAATTGAAATTAGAATTTAATTTCACTTAAACTACTAAAATGTCCAAAACTTATTATAAATTGGCTTAAGCTCTAATTGAGTTAACATTTCTTGCTTAACCCTCTCTGTAAGAGTTACAAAGTTCTCTCAACCTATTTTGTAGATATCGTTAGAGGCCAGGCACTTGTGCAGCTACGATAATTGAGATGAATTAGTTTCAAAAACGGTTCGTGAGATATGATAAGAAAAGGATCAAGCTTCAGAATAAGGTACGAATTAAGATTTATGCTTTGATTTATGTGTTAATCATTTTATAAAATTAAAGAGATCTTGATTTTTGGGAAATTAAAAATGTGAAAATTTTTCATAATTATTTTGTTACGGTCGTGATTGGATTTCATCACTATTTCCCAATAATCGATACCCTCGACCAATTATAGAGTTACAATCACCTTGAATCCACCATGTTAGCTCCATCATCTCAATATCCAAAGACATAAGATGACTGCCCTAAAAATACCTTGTTGACATCAACAGTAGAAGGTAATAACACTGCTCAAGAAGTTAAGGTAAGCCATTGTGGTTAAAGAACTTATCACCAATTTCTTAATTGAAGCAACTAATATTGTTATCATGTGAACATTTAAGCATCTCAAAGTGAGTCACCACATTTAAAATAGTTAAATTGCAGGGTCAAATTTTCGTGCAATTATGTAAAATAGTAATGTTTGTTGATTTTGGTTCATAGTTGTTGGAAAAGAGAGTTTGGAGGACTTCAACATGTTTGTTGCAATTGTTTTTAAGATTGATCTTTATAATATCTCCATTTACAAAGTAGACTGGAAACTCTCTCATGAATAAATCATCAGTTGAGTTACAGCTTAAGCCATTAAGACAATTAGGTGAAAATCCAAAAAGGCATGGAAGATGGTTTTTGCCACATATTAGGTTGCACTTTGATGATGTATCAGTTGAAACCAATAAGTTAACAATGTTTGCCAAGAAGAAGATGGTATTAGTTTGAGAATACAGAGAGAAGAAATTGGAAGTTCAAGGGAAAGAGAGAGAAAGAGGGAGGAAAGAGGCCCCCTATATTGATAACTAAAATGAAAAAAAGGAATGTCAACACATCTTGGAAAAATGATTGATCTATATTAATAGACTCACTAAAGACCCAAACCATATAGTACTTATTACTAACGTCACGGTTAGATATGTTTTTAGATCTTGCATTTCAAATCCTCCTTTATTTCGTAAAAGTGAATTCTATTATGGAATCGTGTGCAGTCGGCAAATAATGCCTATAAGGTTGTTTAACTCTATCTTTCTTATTATTTTTTATCCCTTCTCCTCACCCTATCACTATCATGCGAGATAGAGTAATCATTTATCTGAATTTTCTAATTTTAATGTTATATTATTAAGGTAATGATTCATCAACCTATTGTTGTTTTTAATGAGGCACAAATAGGAGAATTTGTCATGGAAGTAAGAAAACTACCGAAACTGCGAGAGACTTTCACATGAGCTTATGCACAAATAATGACAAACCTGGAGATGTTTTTGCTGTTATTGATCCAAATTTAGATGCCCAAGTAAATTTTGGAGTATTCCAAAAACTTAAAAATCCAAGTAAAAGAAGATAAGCAGTATGATATAATATTGATCTCTTACTTTTTTATCCTCTATTTTTTTAAAAGAATTTAACATAGGAATACTTGAAATATCTTGATTTAAATCGCCACTTTTTTTTAAAAATTTCTTTTATTTTTTCTTTTCATTTTTTGGGGAATAAATGAATATAAATGTGTAAATGAAAAAAGAAATAGAAATATAGAAGAAACAAAAGAAAGAACTAGCAAAAACAGAGACCGAAATTGAATAGAAGATAATACAAGAATAGGAAAAAAATGAAAGATCATATCATCAAGGAATGATTGGGCTACTAAAAAAACTAAAAAGTTAAGCTCATTTCTTCCGCCTTAATTTAGTGAGTCACCCAATTGTTAAGATAGATACACATATTTGATAAGAGAGAAATACTAAATTTCTTTTTTATTCTTTAGGTTTCATTTGTTACATAAAATACACCTTTGGTAAAAGATTCACAGAAAATGTAAACTATATTTTTATAATAGAAAATTGGTTTATAAAACATTAAGGTTTAGAAAATTTTGAGTTTAAATTAAATTATGATAAAAATATTAAAATTTATTTTAACAATTAGAAATAATATGAACCAAAAGAATGCAGGGCCAATACTTGATATGCTTGGTCTCCTTTTTTTAATTTTTAATTTTTAATTTTTTTTTCTGGGAATCATTTTAATCTCATAACTTATGTAAATATAAATGTAAACTATCAAATACATTAAGGAGTTAATTGCATAATCCAAAACAACATTTACTTAGGTGATTCCATTTCAAGAGGGATTTTATCTACAGCCCATTTGGAAAGGAGTGAATTGAATTCAATTCTGAATGGAATTCAGCTGTTTGGAAACACAAAAATAGGATAAATTCAATTCATGCATGTAATTGAAATCTATCTCCTTTATAAATTGAATTCACTCCTTTAAGTATAAGAATTCAATTACATTGAAGCTTGAGGTACTGTCTTGCTCTTTTGCTCTTTTATTCTTTGGACTACTTCACCTCTGACTCTCTTGTGCTTCACTTGATTGGATTCCAAAGATTATTAATTAAAATATTATTAATAATTATTAACAACAATATAATTAATTAAAATATAATTCACTCATTAATTAAAATATTGTAATTAATTGTAATTAATTATATTTTAATTAAAATTAATTACAATAATTTAATTAATAAATATATTGTAATTGATTAATTACAATATAAGTAATTAAAATATGAATAATTAATTAAAATATAATAAATTTTTATTTCTCAATATTTTTTATAAATCAACTACTGTTAATGGTAATAGTAATCATTCATTTCTTTTAACCAACCATTATAATAATAATAATAATAATATTCATTCTCATTTCTCACTATATTCGTTCTTATTTCAAACAGTGTAATTGAATTCATTTCTATTATTACTGAGTTTGTTCCAAACAGTGTAAATTGAATTCAATTCAATCTCATTAATGTAATTGAATTTAATTCGTTAATGAATTCAATTCAAAGGTTTCCAAACAGCCCGTTAATATTCAAATACAAAAGCAAATAATTAATATTGACAGAAACGGCGACGTGTTGAGATGAAAAAGTAGTACCGCGAGGTTATCTATTGAAGCTTTGAGAGGTTTTGATAGAACCCAGAACTGAAGATTTTGTTAAAGAGAAAGAGAGACAGATTGAGATACTCCATGGGAACTGCTGATTCTGGAAAGCCCAATTCCGATTCCGATATCGAAGATGCCAACCCTGACCCTATTTCCATACCCAATTCTGATTCTTCCAATGCATTGGTTTCTACTCAGTCCAACCACCCCGCGGTATGCCTCCTGCGCTTCGCCGGCGACTCCGCCAGCGGCGCCGTCATGGGCTCAATCTTCGGCTTCGGTCCTCTCTCTCTCTCTCTCACACACGCACACATACACAAACACACTCACACGCCTGTACACGTGCAATTTTTCCCTGTTAGTTTGTGGGGTTGTTCTGGGCTCTTCAAAATAGATGTTTTTGCTGAGAAGGGATGGTCGGATTGCTTGGAAATTGTGTTTGCGAGCTTGGTTTCATTTCTCTTGGTTTGGGTTTCTTCTAAGTGCTAGAAAGTTTTAAGACTCTTGAGTTTGTAGGTCAATCCCAGGATTTTTTGGGATTGGAAGTTGGATTTCCTTCATGATGGGTTGCTCATGTAGGTTTAAATGGGTTCATTTTAAATATTTTATGCAATTCTTTTTGATGTCTAATGCCTGCTAAAGGAATTGCCTTTCGTCTCTTACTGTTCGGTTTCCTTATTATGTTAAGAAGTTTGGTGATTGGGGTATTGGATAGTAGAGAACACAAACGATTCACAATATGATGAGAGAGTGAAATTGAATGACTAATCCTAGCTTATTTAGCATATTGAGAGTTGTTTGAACAGTTCCAGTGAGTAGTTTATCAATGATAAGACAGAATCATCATGCTTACTTTGCCATTGTGTTCAGGAAGCCAAATTCAGTATACATAGGCATATTATTATTCACATCTATTGCAAACCATTCATTCACATGATGCTGCGCTATTTCACTTTACGTTTGTGCAAAAGCTTGGAGATATAGTTGCAATGGATGCCCACTCAATGATTGTTTTAGGAGAGGGGTTTACAAGTTACAAAACCAATTATGAAGGTGATTGACACTTTCCCATTAAGCCCTACATTGATGGATTTCAGGTTCGGGCTTAATAAAAAAGCGTGCCTTTAAAGGATCCCTTGCCGAGGCAGGTTCATATGCCAAGGTATGACATTTTGCAAAATTCCTGAATCTCATGCATCGAAGATCACGAGAACATTTCATTTTTATTGCTCTAGTCCCTTTGTTGCCATAATTTGTCAATAGAGTTTGGATTTAAAAGTAACATCATTACTTTGAACTACTTTTAGATAACACGATAACATACATTACCTATCCAGGTGATATGGTTGACAAGCCACAGTTCTTTTGTACTTTTGCCAAATGCAGTTCTACAGCATTCTTTTTGACTTTTTGTGCTATTGAACGTACAACAAGTACTTATCTTATTACCGTACTACTAAGATTACTGACTTATTAAAGTTGCTGCATTTCAGACATTTGCAGTTTTGTCTGGGGTGCACAGTTTGGTTGTCTGCTTTTTGAAGAGAATTCGAGGGAAGGATGATGGTGTGTATGCTAACTATAGAAATCCATATTAGATGTTAGTTTATGCCTTGATTTTACTTTTTTTTTTGCACAGTCATTAATGCTGGAATAGCTGGATGTTGCACTGGTCTTGCTCTAAGTTTTCCAGGTACATAATCTTTTCAGCTGATATTGTAATAACAAGATGATTTCGAGTTTTCCATTTTACCAAGAAAAAGAGGGTGGAAGATGTGCTAAGGCTGTCTTTTGCCTTTTAATTTTTTTTGTTTGTGTGCAATTGCTTAGCTAACTTATTATCAATTCTCTCAGGTTGGACAAATAGTATTGGTGAAGTTCAATTTATGATTAATTTCAGCGGACCTTGTAGTAATAACGGTGTGTTTGTACTTTATGTGTTGTTTTCTTTGTGCAGGTGCACCTCAGGCACTCCTTCAAAGCTGCCTCACATTTGGAGCATTCTCATTCATCATTGAAGGTCTTAACAAGCAGCAACCAGCAATGGCTTATTCTTTGTCGGCAAGAATCAAGCAAGATCACCATAAGTTACCTTCTCCATCAGCTCTCCCTCTTTCAATTCCCCTTCCGGATGAACTAAAAGGAGCCTTCTCCTTTTTCTGCAACTCCTTAAAGAAACCCAAGAGCAGCCATTTTTTCCCTTCTCACTGAAGGCTTAGCAGGGTGTTAATTCTTGTTCTTTTACTTGGTAGATTGTAATGGTGAAAAAGTACCTTTTAAATCGTCTAGATTCCAGAGCTTCTCAAAGCTTGAATAACAAAGGCCTTGACAAGCATTGCAAGTTTTATGTTCCTCGTCTTCCTGTCATGTATCCCTACCCGACAAGAACTCAATGAGTAAGGTTAAGATGAAAGGTCCTATTGTTTGTTTCTACCTATTTTCTTGTTTCAGTTAAACCTTAGCCTAACATTGGAGCGGGAATCACAAATTGAAGAAAGTTAATACTGTCTGCGGATTTTCCTTTCCTTGCCAAATAATTAAGGACAAACCAATTTTAGGGAAGGAAGCTAATTTCAAAGATTTGCAACTTCCGTAAAGCTGCCAGAAATTGAGGCGTTGTACCTCAGCTAATTGGTTGTTCTATAAAGATAAAACCATGATTATGTACGGCAATCTGAGAATTGTGAAATTTAGTCAGGGTTGATGCAAAAGGACTATTATTAGATGGTGATTTCTGCCAATCTTGTATAATAGCTTCCATCATTTTTTCTCCACTCTACTGACTGGATGCTACCGTTTGCTGGTTGTATCAAATGTTTGCCCTAGAACATTCTATAGCCCCAGCAATTACTTTCATTAAGTAGTAGAACGTTAATCTTTTTCATGTTCTTGTTTTAGATGCTTTATTCTCAGAACTCAAAAGGAGAGTAGTAAATGAAAAACACAAAACAGGAGCAGACTCTTTGCATGGTATCCAGATCATCCTCTTCTTGCATTCTGAAACGGAAGTCTATCATTAACACCAGCAGTCCTAATTTGTTCTTGATAATATTCCCTCTCTTCCTAGAAGACGTTTTTCACTGTGAAAGGCATATTTTCTTATACAATGTCTTCAAACTTTATCACTGTATTACCATATCACTTGAAGGAATTTAGCTTTATCAAATCCTATATCATATATTTGGAATTCCTTTCTTTCTTGTATTTGGATCATTGTAAACTTCGAATTATATATCCATGTTCCCAAGTAAACAAAGGTAAAATAAAATGCAAGTTAGATACCATGGCTATAATTCTCCTATTCGTTCTGTTAAGTTTCCAATATGACTCAAATCATATCCAGGAAAACTGTCTGTCTGAAAAACCAATACATGAAAATATTAAATTACAAGAAACAAAGTTTTTATTTTATTATTTATTTTAGCAAAAGGGGGAGATTTCACATTAGTCTCAACAAATTCAGAACTTACCTATTGAACACTTCTCAGCTCACTTTTCCCTTCACTTCCAAAGCTAAGAGGGAGATCATAGAAATCTGCCAAGTAGGCTAAAGCTTCCGAGTTTCTGTCACATATCTTCCACAAGGATCCAACTTCCCCTCTAGAGACAGTACCCCAATCCTCACAATTATCAAGGAAATCAAAGAGCTTCTGGTAGAAACCGTCATAGTTCATCACAATGAATGGAACTGGAAGCTTAGACCCTATCCTATCTAGCTGAATCAGTGCTAAAATCTCAAACATTTCATCTAGAGTTCCTATTCCACCAGGGAGAGCTACTACAGCAGTTGTATCTGAAGAACTGTTCCGAACGACAGCATCCACCAAAGCATGTTTTCTTGCTGAGAAGAACCTACATTTGTGTTTGACTGCTTCATCCTTCAACCTCAAGAACCATTTCAATGAAGCATCTAAAAGTGGCAGCAGTTACCTGCATGTCAGGTACGTTTCTAATGGTAGGTAGGGATGGAAATTTGAGGCTGTCCATTCACCAGCTTCTTTGCCTATCTTAAATCCTCCAACTGGTTTTCCCGCTTCCAATGCACCTTTAGTAGCAGCATCCATTAGGCCTGGACCAGCACCTGTCCATGAGGTACAGTTCAAAAGCTTTGCAATCTGGTTGAGAGAGAGTAAAAGTCACTATAACCCATTAAGGATGGATATGCTAAAACCAGTATAAGAATCCATCAGAGTCACTTGCCTCTCCACCCAACTCCAATGTCTGTAGGTAATGTGGATGGCCAGGTCCCATTCTCGATGAACCCAAATAGACAACTCCCCTTCCAAGTCTGTGTATGAGTTCATAGCAACGACTTATCTCTTTTTTAATCTTTAGAACAAAATGAAATTATTAAATGAACTTCCAGATCATTAATCATAGTTATTCAAATAACTTCCTGTGCTTGAACCAAATAACCATCAGTAAAGTACACAACGTTAAGCATTGAAAAATGATCTAATTGAATCTCCCTTGATCAAGCCTTCAAGATCTACTCCACTAGTCCAATAGCAAAAGCCTAAGATCAATTCTATCACCAAATCAATCACAGCAGTAATATTGCGATTGCTAAGGACCACAATCAGAATGAATGAGAACACAATCCAGGCAGCATCTTATCCATGAATAATTAAGAGAAATATCCAATAACTAAATGACTGCAGGGAATATAGAGCCTCAATAATGGATTAATAAGAAGAGAAAAGTATTTGAAAAACTGCACACAATCATAAAATTTCAGAAATAAAGCCTGTGCTTTTTCATATCGCAATTCGCATACAACTTCAAGCAGGCCAAAAACAAGAAAGAACGAACATTATGACTGGTACACTACTATAGTTTCATCAGAAACCGCTTGTACAAGACCTTCTCACTATGTAAATCCTAACCCGTCTGAAAATGTTTTAGAAAAGTTGAGTGTTGAGCATATCAAGATGTTTTATTCACATCTAGCACTGTCAAGACTAACATTTCTCTTACAACCATCCCCTTTTTGTGCTCCAGACAAACTTACTTTCCTAATGTGATATCAAACCTCCACGTAGATAATACAGTTCCCAGTATCATATATTCCAGTCAGAAATTCCTTTTCCTTGCAATATTGTAGCTTGATATTATTTTTTCATTCCATTTCTAAACTGTGTCTCAAGTTATATTGGCTATCACTCGAATTAATCCACAACCCCTACACATCGCAGCCCCACTCACTAGCTTGAGAGTAGATATGTCGGGTAACTTTATGGAAGATAAACAACAAGCAAGTTGTTACCTCGTTTGGACTTGTTCTCTCCTCAAACTCAACCGTTTCGGAGCTGCACATCGAAATCTTCACAGGACAAACCGTTGACTTTGCACAGTTGATACAAAAACCAAATCTCCCTTTCCCACCAAAAGATTGAAACATTATAGTCTTCTTCCCAGAATTACTCGCCAAAACATGAGCGCCGGATGAGCCCAATATTGAAAATCCCATCTTTTACGTCGGAATGAAACAAATAGTAGGTTTTTGTGCTCTAAATGATTGACAAAAGGGAGATGATATGCGTACTCAACTCGTAAGCTGAAAACTGTGATGAATATGAGCCGAAAAGAAAAGGAATCACATTAGCAAGTTGAAATTCGATTTGATGGAGGCTATGGGAATATAAGCATCTGGTATTCCCACTTGTTTCTGCGCCGTTGTTGAACAAGGTGAAAAGTGATTCCTTGTTGATTAACAAGACACCAAGGGTATCAGACTATCAGGTGAATTTCGGTGCAACTGAACTGTATTCTTCTTTTTTATAAATAAATTACTTAATAACGAACAGGTTATTGACAAGCTCACACGTCCGCCTTATCCACGCCAATGCCCCCGAACCCTAGTTCTTGTAGGTCCCGCAAAATCAGAACCTAAATTATCATCAAACATGATCAGGTATAAATAGCCCGATTTATGTTTCGCTTCAAAAATATAAGATGGTAATTTCAGAAACTAGGACATCTTAATATAATCTCAAACCCCTGAACGTGGCTGTGGAGATAAAGGATTCCTGAGGCTTGAAAACCTTGTACCCCTTCCTCTTCGAAAATGGGTATGTCTTGGATTTGTTGAAGTCTTCAAAATCTTTCGTCTTTATCAGTTTTCTCTTTGGTGGTTTCCGGTTTTTTGTGTTGCTAGTGTCAAGCTCTTTATATGGGTTGGCAGGTATCTCTCGTGACTCGATGCACAAAAGGCGAAACAGAAATCTTGGAGGAAGAAGCGAAAGTAAGTATGATACAAGTTGAAAATTTTGACCACCTTGCTTTCTTTGTGAGCTTATCAATTGAGTGAAACGAGCCTAAAATTGGTATTTTCAGATCATTTATGGCCGTGTCTGAAAATTGATGTGGGCAGATAGTTTTCATAGGTCTTTTGGGTTTTGATATTCGCCTCTTTGTTCTTGGAACGAAAGTAACGATTTCTTTTGGGCTTGTTTGTCTTAGATTTAATGTGAAGCTTCGCTTAATGGGTTGCTTCCTTGTAAGAATATGCCATGAATTATATGGCCATTGGATTTTTCATACAAATGGTTTGCGAGCATCATGCAGCTCAGTCGAATTTGCAATTTCACATTGTTAGTTTTCGTATTAGATTTTTCTTTTTTCTTTTCTTTTTTTTGCTAATGCTCTGAAATTGTAGTTCTTGGAATGGCTTCAAGTGCAAGGTTCGATATTGAATACTTTGTAGCGTCACTCATCAACAGATGTCCATTTTAGTTCTTGGAATGGCTTCGAGTGCAAAGTTTGGTATTGAGTACTTGTAGTGTTACTCATCAATGGGTTATTTACTTTGATTTTCACTAAAGGTATGAGCTCGGAAGGCAGCCTGCAAACACAAAACTGTCTAGGAACAAAACAGTGAGAAGGGTTGGGGTTCTGAGGAGGCAATGTGAAGTGGCGTGCTCCGAGACTTGATAGTGGAAACTACTCATGGGGTAGTGAGGCTGTGACTAGGAAGACCAGGATCCTTGAATGCATCTAACAGTGAACTGGTGCGTACTCAAACTTTGGTGAAGAGTGCCATTATTCAAGTTGATGCGGCACCTTTCAAGCAGTGGTATCTGCAGCACTATGGGGTTGACATTGGTCGCAAGAAGAAAACTGCTGCAGCTACCAAGAAGGAAGGAGAGGTTGGGGCCAAACTTTATCTCATCCGTTCTATTATTAGTGCAATTCCTTAACATGACAATCACTTGATTCTCTTTGCTTTGCTATTTTAGAATAGTTTGTTTGCTTATTTCAAGTTCAGGTGTACATGTTTTATACTCCCTCTGATTCATAATAAGTGTCGTTTTAGAAAGATTTTAATTATTCAAAATAAGTGTCGTTTGTGACTTTTTATGCATATTTATAATTTTACTTCCAAAATTACCCTTTAATTTCTCTCACATCTTAATTACACAGATTACACAGATTATATTTTCAAGGCACTTTAACATGTAATTAATAAGGGATATATCAGATATTTCATTAACTTTCTTAATAAACGTACATTTCTCTAAAACGACTCTTATTATGAATCGGAGGGAGTATAATCTTTTCTTGTTTATTCATCATATTGCTATATGGTTTACAATTGTGATAGGTGTTCAATTTTGTTGGTGCAGCTGTTGAGATTCCAAATTGAAACTTCTCTTAAATTTATGCTTTATTTTCTCCTCTATGAGTATGAGTTGTATTGTACCAACTGGATCATTTGCATGGTCCTGTCGAAAACAAATCTGACTTTGCTGCGGCAGTTGTGCATGTGAGATTGCTTATTGATTGTTCCACTAAATTTTTAGTTTGCTTGTTCCTACCATCGGAGACGTTGCATTCTTATTTATTGACATGATGCTTTTAGGTGTGTACTGGGAGATCCAAGAGAGAATGCATATGCAATAAGAATGAAGAATCATATTTATGTTCTTTGAATTGCTTGTGTACTTGTTATACTATTTCGGTTGTGAAATCATCAACTTGAAAAATGATCGACAAACTTAACTTGATTTCTTTCTGCATTCCCGACATAATGGCTGATAGGAAAGTGAAGCTACAACTGAAGAGGTGAAGAAAAGTAATCATGTTTTGAGGAAGCTGGAGAAAAGACATCAAACTCGCAAGCTCGATCCCCATATTGAAGAACAATTTGGTAGTGGTCGTTAATTAGCTTGCATTTCATCACGCCCTGGTCAATGTGGCCGTGCTGATGGGTATGTGATTGCCTATTTCACTCATTAACTTGCTTATAAGATAAGGGCGAAGATTCAGTGGTTATAAACTGCTAACTACTTGGGAAACCACTTTCATATTTGTACATTTGTCATGCTAGATCCGTCTAGTTTCTTAGGCTTCCAAGATATTGGAGAGCCTATTTTATGTCACCATTTCTTAATTTTTTTCCTTTGCTGAAGTAGGCCAATTGGATTTTTTTGCTTGTTGATAGATACATATTGGAGGGTAAAGAGTTGGAGTTTTACATGAAGAAAATCCAGAGGAAGAAGGGAAAGGGAGCTGCCTAAGTTTTTGTACCATAGCTTTATATTTCTCAGACATACTTGTCCACCTTGCATATTCCATTGAGTTTGTGATGAGATGAGTGATCAAGACTTTTAGTTCATGCATAGCATTTGCCATAGGCACATATTGCCTTGCACCGGTGGAATTACTGCAGCTAAGTGGATGAAAGCCCGAATGTTGTTTTATGCTCTTACCTATTACTAATGACTCCAATGGCGATGAAAGAGTAGCATAACAAAAGCAAAGCTCGCCTCACCCTGGCAGAGCACAGGTTGGGAGTTCAAGTGGGAAAACACTATCTGCTAATCTTTTACTTTCAAAAAATGCAAAAGCAAATGGAATCACAAGGGAACAACACTTATCATCAGTAGACAAACACACAAAAAGAGTAAATTTGTACAGGCGCAGAAGAGTAGATAGAGTACATAACCAGTCCCAGGGAAATAAAGATGGTCCTACCCTTTGCCATGTTTCTTCCTCAATTTGTCTCTAACAAAATCATTTCGAGCCTTGATTCGAGCTTGTTGAGGAGCAATGTTGACGTAAGATAGATGACTTCCAAAGGCGAACAAGACCATTCCAAAAGCAAAGCATCCCAAGTTAACTGCCAATTTCTTAGGCGTTGAAGGGAAACACAGGACCATTTTTGCTTATCTGCAAGCACAAATTCGAGGAGGACAATCTCATCCTTAAACAACCAAAAAAAAAAAAAAAAACATTACAGAGCTAACTAGATCCCAAACATTTTAAAGCAGCGTTTTAACAACTAAAACCCTTTGCTTGATGAATCAAATGTACCTGAAATCCCAGGAAACAAACAGAACCAGTCTCATGCTCAGTTTCTGCTTCTACTTCTGCGAAGAAACACAACAAATTCAACTCGTCACCGCTTAAGCACCCGAGATAGAGTAACAGACAGGTAATCACTAGAAACCCATGTAGGATCAAACACAAACGTCAGAAAAAGAAAGAGATAGAAAGCACCGCATTCGTCAGTAGCAAATAATCAAACATGTAATGCGCATTATTTACCACCAAAAAAGACGAAAACTTTCCTTGAATTTAAGGTCGAAACATCAATAAACGTCCAAACACAGAAGCGTAAACACCGTGGTCAATGAAAATGGGATTAGCACATGACCTTGGATCGATTAGGGTTGGATGTTCTGGTGAGTGTCCGCGTTACTATTGTAAGCAAAGCAGTTCTCTTAAGACGGACCTTCAATATGGGCCACTAAATTCTGCACCTGCTCGTGCATGTCACAATTTAGGCCTAAAAGCTAAAATACTAGTTTACTCTAGCTTTAATTTTTAATATTAAATTATTAACTAGAATATAAATTATATTGGTGGTCATAATTTATAATATTGAGTAATTCAAAATTACTATATAACTAATTGCAAATGTTATATAATACGAATTTTTTAAAATAATAATGTATTGATAAAATAATAATTCACCTTAATTCTAAAATAATAATATCATAAACTCGTTTACACTTATAAATCCTATTTAGATGAAGCCCAAATTTAAAAACTCCCTTTATTAGCTTAGAGTAAAGCTGCCTATTATTAGATCTTTCCCAACTCCACGTCCTCATAAAATCTCTATTGAGTGTTATGATTGTTGTACAAAGAGCATAAAACTTGTTCTAGTTTTTGCACAATCAAGTAATATTGAACAAACATGAGAGAATTGAATAAAGAAAATAAGAATAAGAATAGAAAGTAACAATTCGAATAAAAATAAAATTATTTATTATACGTGTTTGATATATAATTATTAAGATTGAGATTAATTAAATTAATAGTTATGCAAATATTTATTATCAAAAATTAAAAATAATAATGAGAAAATTTATGTTCATATTTAGTTATTATATAATTTTTTTTGTAAATAATTAATCAAATTATTTTATTTTTGTAAGTAAGTAATAAAAATTATTTTTAAATGATTTATGAAGTTGTTAAATTATAAATAATTTTATGATAAGTATAAAATTAAAGAACTACAAAAAATTATTTAATATAGTATCAATAAAATAAAATAAAATAATTATTAAAAAATTAAATATAAAAGAGTGATCTTGAATCAATATTCTAATACTATTTTGATAATATTTTAACAATATCTTATCTCTTATTTATTTATGATAACTTCAATCTGTATCTAGTTCTTAATTATCTAAATTCGATTTTTTAATTCCCTATTTTGTCATTTACCATTACACCCCTCTTATCTTTATCACAAAACCATTTGACACATCAGGATCATCAAATGCTCATTAACCTTTGCAAGCTAGTGAACCTATATTCTTTCCTACTAGGATACAAAACTATGAAGTCCTAAGTGGCACTAGCTCCACATTGCAAGAGGGAAGAACGAGGATGTCACCTATAAATTACACAAAAAGGGACTCATATTGTTTGAACTTGGGTCCAAAGTTAAAGGCTCGGGACCCTGGAGATGAGTAAGTCCTTTTTAAGTGGTCCATGCAACAAGTTGTGTAACGTTTGTTACTTGGTTTCAGTAGTTACAACTAACTAATAAGTGGAGTATGAGAATACCCTTGTTAAAATTGTAGCCTTTCAGTTGGCCTAACTTGTTTCTTGTACCCAACATGTTCAAACTTTCATCTTCAGTTATGAAATAGGCATCAAAACGTGTTGAAGATATGCCCAAAAAATGAAATTTTCACACGAAGATACGAAAAGAAGGATTACCATATTCTTATCTTGTTCCAAAGAAAGAAGCTTATGTTTTAATTTGGTACGATTTGTGATTAGAATGAATTCAAAACGTAAACACAACCGAATTCCTTCTACTAATTTCAGATTAATTTCTAATTTGAAAACTAATGTACATCTATATTTTTATTTCTCTTTTCCTTTCTTCTCTCAAAATGAACAAGCAATCTCTTAAAGAATAAGAAGCTAAAAGTCGAGGCTAATAGCAGCCTGAGATCTCCAGTGCTTGGCCTTCTCGAACCCGTTAACACAGTTCTCAAAATCATCAACTGTCTGGTCTATTTCCTCTTGAGTGTTCATCACGAATGGTCCAAATTGTGCTAGAGGTTCATCCAATGGTTGCCCTCCAACCAAAATGAACCTAAGAGGCTTAGACGACTTGTTCCATGCCTCCAATCCATCTCCACTGCCTAGTAGGAGAAGGTTGTGAGGTGGTACTGGCGAAGATTTTGCATTGCCAAATACTCCTTCACCTTCCAAGACATATGCAAATGCATTCCAGGACATGGGTATTGGTTGTTGAAGGTGAGTTCCTGGTTTTAGAGTGAAATCCAAGTACATGGTAGGAGTCCTTGTGTAGATCGGTGATTTAGTACCAAAGGACTCTCCTGCTATGACCCTAACCTTGACACCATCTTTGGCAGCTTCTGCAATGTCCTTGCTAAGCATTTCTTGATATCTCGGTTCAATCCTGTTAAAAAATATATATAAGGTGGATTTATCAATTATCATGGGCTGCTCCAGAAAGTTATGCCAGACATTTATACATTATGAGAGTCATTTGTGATTTTCGGAGAAAAACAGGGAAGACTTAGTGACAGAAGCATCATGGGATATGGAAGGTGCAATGAGGGGCTCAAGTAAAGGCAAAGCTGAAAAGCCAGCATGCCACCATCAGGCTGGATACAGATAAAACTTAGTGCTGCATTCAAAAGCACTTTTGCAAAAAGTTGCATGATGACAAATCATAACCAGCCATATCAGATATCAACATATACTTGCTCCAAATTTTCAATCAAACTGGCTCTTGTACTTGGTCGATTTAATTCAGGAAAAAGAAACGGGCTATGTTTCTCAACTTAACCTTCTAAAATTTATCTGTCACAAGTCCTTCCAGCTAAGTTGCTTACATTTTATGTTTTGAGGAGAGATTGATCCACAACTGCAAACCCTTTTGGGTGCCTTGTGCTGCAGGCATTTCTGAGTGAACAATCCCTCTTCCAGCAGTCATCCACTGCAAGTCACCCGCCTTTATCGTCCCCTTATGTCCTTCAAAATCTTCATGCGAGACAGCTCCCTGTTTGTTTGTAGAAGTTCCATTCAATCAAGGTAAGTGAAATTTTCTTAAAAGTCAAAGCTCGTTTTTAAATATAAAATAATGGTGAATGATCCTATCCTAGCTTATCTAATCCTGAGGTCAATTTTGAATTCTCTCCATTAGTTTTTTCCCCTCCTTATCTGTTCTGGACAAATGTGTATATACTGTTACACGATTATACAAAAATATAGCAAAGGTGACATGTTACAAAGCCTAGTGGCCCTTTTTAGCTGGATCACTCGTTAGTGACTTCTTATTGATCATTACAGTGTTTCCCTGAATTGATAATTGTATAAAATTGTGTTGTGACTGGTCAAATACAAACAGCTTACAGCAATCAAGTGATCAAGAAATTGATTAGTTCCAGGCTACCCTACTAAAATACTTGAGTTCTCAATTTAAATAGGAACAGCTCTGTCTCGATAACTGCTTGCCGACGTGTTTGTACCCGGAAAAGATAATTAATACCAAGTCAACTACTCAATTGTCAAATTTCATACCTGCAACACGTAAGTTACTGTCTCGAAACCTGTCACGAATGAAAAGAATGTTCAGAACCAACTAATTATATGACAAAATGTGCAAGGGGAAAAATTATCAGACAATGCAGAATCCAGAATAAGACATAAAAGACAAACCTCTGTGAGGATGATCAGGAAATCCAGCTGGTGAAGTCACTGAAAAATATTCAAAGCGAATAACAATTAGAGAAATGTCATACGAAAACTAAATAAACAAGCAATCACATTTCTGGAGAAACATCGAAGAAAGCACAGAAAAATGGGAAAAGGAACACAGAAAAACTGAGCACCCACCAGAGAACTCATCCAAAAGAAGGAAAGGATCGAAGTATTTCAGCTCAAACCTACGGAGAAGCAAATTCCCATCAAGACAAACATATCAGAGTTTCAATCTTTGAATTATAAAAGATCAGCCATGACTCAAATTATTCAACTTTTTACTTACCTTCCAATGCTCCTCCTAACGGTGGCTCCAATTCCTTCACGTTGAGGCCTAGCCAAGAACTTTCTCACCACTTGCCTCGGCTCTTCAACGACAGGAGTACGCTCTGTTTCAGGCATTATGTCCTTCAGATAGCAATCAATGGTTCAAGACAAGTTCTTTTGAAAGTGCTAGTGTATGGAGACGAGGGAAGATATTTGGACATATATATAGGGAGACCATAGACTTGAACAAAGCTAAGAAATTTCTTTAATGCGAATGGTTTCAAGGTTTGGAGGGTCAAGGCTAAGTGTTGGCCGCCACATGGGAGTTTTCCTTCAGCGCAAGGGATCTCTCAGCTCGTACAAGTTAATACAACGTCAGCTTGGCGTTGCGATGATGTGTGTTTTTAAGGAAAAGTTTGAGATCTAACCGTTGTTTAAATGACACGTGTCCAACGCTTGTCCTTACAAACCACGGATGACTGTTGACGTCAGCATGATATTGCATGGGACTCGTAATTTCCACTCAAAATCTACGGTTCTTTTGTCCACATATGTGGCTATGGCTTTCGTGAGCTCTTCCTTCCTTTTCATGGAAGCTTCGCATCCTCTTCTTTTTATTCAAAAGTTCACTTCTTATCATTTTAAAATATCCTTTAAAATCCGACCAAAAGTTTAATTAATAAAATAAAACATTTAATTTTTAAAAAACTCAATTAATAATACACTATCATAAAATTGATTAAAAATTAAATAAAACTGAACAACTTGCAAATAATTAAAGATTATCTTTATTTATCTAAAAATTAAAGTTTAATTAAAAATGTCTATTAAATAAAACTAATTAATTTATAAAAACTTATCAATTTAAAAAAATTGTTTGATTAATTAATAAACTATTCGGTTTTTAATAACAAAAATTATTAAACTAAATCAAACTGAAAAATAAAAAATTGAATCAAAAAATTGGCCGTTTCAAAATTTTTATTATTAAATTAGTTTTTAAAACGTTAATTTTTTTTTTCTTTTGGATTCACAAAACAATTAAAATTAATCTTCTTCTTGTTATTTTTCTTTTGTTCCCGATCACAGAGTTGATCAAAAAATCTCCAACGACGTGAAGAAGAAGGAAGGAACGCATTTTGATTATGACAACATCATTTTCATACTTCTTTAATGACGACTTCATTTTCGACCTTCAGATTCCCTTTGAATTCATGGAACCAATGTTATTAAAAGCAAAACGCCAGATTCAAGTGTTCTTTAAATTTTCCCTTGTTCACATATGCTCACTTGGACCGCAAACCTTTTTATTTATTAATAAATCGATAATATATGTCAACTTAAAGACTACCTGCATATCTTAAGACTGTTGGAAACAGGATCTTCGTGTCATGTTTTAGTTCAGCAGTCGTCATTTTTGTTTTTTGTTGTTTTTTATTATAGGAGGTACTCCAGCTTAGTGGGATTAATCCTAAACTTTTAAGATCTCATTTTAAGGTTCCAATATAGTCTGTATACTTTTGCGTTAGAGAAGTCGTTACATACTTAATTGATCAACTACTTATTGATCACCGGTCCTACTCAACATCAGGTTATCAGCAACCTTTGAATTTTCTAATAGCTTCAACTCTTAAAATGTAACAGGAAAAATTTCTCATTTTTCTTCTTTTTGTATGACTCGAACTTAAGATCTTATGTAAAAAAGAGCCTTAAGTGATCATTCCTTATTGTCCAGTAGTTGTCACTTTTATTAGATACGCCCATGCAGAATCCACATTCTACGGTGTCAATTTAACAACAAAGGAATAAAAAGGGGCCAATGAGATTTTCTTAAAAATAAATACAATAACAACAATACTATAATATTATGTAAAAATACTTAGCTTTATTCTTAATTAAAAAGACTATTTTTAAATGACCCATATAAATAATTGAAAATAAATAATAAATAAAAGTAAAATAAAAATAAAAATAAAAACTAATAAATAAGATAAATTCTTAAAAATAAATATTAACCAAAAACAGAGACGGAGAGAAAGCACGTAGTAAATTAGGAGAAGAAGAGGCAATGTCATGATGTTTGATTATTGTTTATTTAGCAATTGACTTGAGCGTTGAGCTAATACTATAACTTTCGTAAGGGGCCCACTAGATCCCATAGGATATCATCAATAAGATGACATCATTGATACCAAAGCATGATGCAATGAGCACCGTCGGATGTTTTTATTGGTCCAGTCAAAACCCGATTCCATAGCAAGGTAGTTACCTGTATACATACACTAACACGTGGACTTTTTAAATCTTTAAAATGGACAACCAGAAAGCGGCAAATGCTTTCCTTTATTGATGATATAAGAATTACAATATGGTGATGTTATCATATCTTCAGTTTTATATGTATACATATGTATATATGTATGTTATAATAATAACATCTGGTTAGGTCAATCGTGTTAGGTCTAAGTTCAGACTCAGAACAGCACATGGATCGATCGGTCCATCCTTTGATATTGACCTAATTCCTGTAGGTATTAACTATATAAATTCATTACCTCATCATAAAAAAGGTAGGACTTTCAGAACTCTAGTATTCTTTATTCCTAGCTACCAAAAATCTCACAAAAAGACTAACTTGAGCGTCGAAGGGGCCTACCAGTAATTAACCTCGGTGTGCCTTATTGTTTTGCAGGTATTTCGGAGTCAAAGTCAACCAATTTCATGGATCTAAGCGGCAGTGCCCAGCCCCACTAATATCAGACAGAACCAACATCAGATATGGAGAATCTAAGAAAATTTAATAGTATGCAACCTTATTTCTAATTAATAAAGTGATTACTTTTAAATAACTTGATATCTCTTAATAAAGGAAAATTATCAATATTTATTCGGTTCGAAACAAGACTGGAGCTTTTTAAATTTTCTTTTTTCGTATGAAACTTTATTTAAGGGCTAAAAGTGATCATTTTTGTTGAAATTATGGTTGAATTCATAATAATGTAGTACAGTTTTAATAAAAGGACAAAATGGAAAAATCTTGCAATTCTACTCCTGAATTAAACCTCATAATAATAACAATGTTTAGTAAAAATCTTGTTGATAAGCAAAATCAAAGAAAATTTAATAATATACAGCCTAATTCTTAATTAGCAGAGAGGCCATGGAATTAAACCCTCGTAATTATAAATATTCATCCGAGGAAAGACTTGTTTTGTGTGTATTTTGTAAGATCTAGTCCCACGATTAAAACGAATTCATTATGTTTGGAACATGTGGCCTAGCTGTTAATCACCAACAATATATATAACTTATTAGACAATTAGTTACCTAAAAGGAACTACTTTTTACCTTAAAGACACGTTCTTTTGTTGGGAGTTCTATGACACGTTGTCCTAAGATTCGGGAATCTCCTAAGGTTTAACTATTTTTTTTAAAATGCCAATCTAATATCTAAAATGTAGTGTTTCCTCTCAGATAATTCGTCTAAATACTTCTTTATTCTTTTTTTTAATTTGCATATTTATTTATTTATTTTACCTTTTATTTTTATTCTTTGTTCAATATTTATTTTCTTACTTATTTTATATATCTTATTTATAAACTTTTATTTATTTTATTATTATCTTTTAGGTATTTTATTTTAATATGTATATCCGCGCGAGCACGTACATATTTGTCATGTGGGTTTATCGAAAACAATATCTCCATTAGAGTGGTATGATTGTATACTATAGAATCTCTTAAGACTCTGATTTTTACCGAATTGTTGTATCTTTATTTATTAAGAGTTGTAAGTTTATTATTATTATTATTATTATTATTATTATTATTATTATTATCCTTATGTATTTATTGTAATTTAATTTACTTAAATATTTTACGTGTTATTTTTGCTTATTTACTCTTTTAACCTGCATCACTATTATCCTATCATATTTGCATGTGAGTCTACCGGAAATAGCCTCTTTATAGTGATGGAAATACCGTTCCGTTTCGGTACCGGTATTTTGAGTTTGGTATCGGGTTTGAATACCGGTCAGTACCGGTCTGTTTCGTCTGTACTTTTCAAAGTTTTTAAAATAATAATAAATATTTTATTACTAATAATAATTATAAATTAAATAAAACTTAAAAATAAAATATTTTTATTTTATTACTAATAAATTATTTGTATTTAATTTAATTTAAATATTTTATATAATATTTATTAATAAAGTATTAATAAAAATATTTTATTTTTTAAAATAAATAATTTAAAA
>JAOTAX010000198.1:42655730-42674730 GCA_025629825.1 Erythroxylum guanchezii
TCTAAAAAATAATTCAAAATTTTGATAAAATACAAAAAATTGAATTATTTTCATTATTTTACAATAAATTATTATATATAGATAATTATTATATATAGATAATTATTATATATATATAATTACTATATATAGAAATAATTAGAATATAATAAAGATATATATAAAGTTTAATTTTCATTATTGTTTATTATTAAGATTTTTGAAAACATGATTGATGTAAACAGTAAACTAGTAAAGTATATAGTACGACAGTATAATATATTAATGGACTATTTTGTAAATTTTAAAAATTTTAGAGACTATTTTATAAATTTAAAAAATTATCCGAAATGGTACCTAGTACTAACCGACATTGGTACAGTTCTGTTCTATAACTCAATCCGGTACCGAGTTCGGTACGGTATTGATAACTTTGCTCTCTACTATATAGGAATAAGGCTGCGTACAATCATACCTTCCCAGACGCCACTTCATTACGGGATTTCAGAGTATGATGATTATGATGATGATGTAAATACTTATTTTCTTTGTTCTTTATCGAATTTGATAATTACTAAAAACCCTTTTTATGACATTGAAATACTTAATAAATTTAAGATTCAATTCCTTATAATGAATAAATCAATTCTCTTATATATTAAAAGCTTTTTTTTAATATAGTTCAAATTTGTTTATAAATTTTCTAAAATTTTATTTTTAAATAAGATATTTTTCACTTGAATTTGAGTCTTATTATAAAACAGGAAAAGCAGAACATTGATTCTTGGTTGTTACTAACAAAAAGCTACAATCATTCAACTAAATCTACATCAATGTTTTGTCCAATAACTTTGAATGGAAGTCTAAATTTCAAACACTTTGTATTGATAACTTTTGAAGGATCCGACAAGGTATGGCATAGAGAGACTAATTATTACCAAGGCCTCGTAGAAATTAATCTCCATAGCTAAAATCTTTAGCTGGAGTCAATTCCACAGGCAATGCTTTCTTCATTTTCATGATTATACATAATTTCCTCTTCACCAAAGTCCAAATCGAAATTAAAATGTCACATTTTGTGAAATGCGGAGACAATCATTTACATGTAGCTAAATGTTTTTTAGGCAGAATTAATGTTTACATTTGAATATAAATTAAAATTTTAATATTTTAGAATATCAAAAATAAATTCTAATATTTTTAAAACGTTCACATTAGATTCTAAGAAATAAATATAGACATGACTTATTCAATTTTTTACAACTCTATTAATGGCGTGATAAATTTGTGGGTCTTATAATAGACCAACCTATAATTTTGCAAAAAAAATTATTTAAATTATCTTTATAAATTTAATTAATTTAAAATAAAACTAGTTAATTATAATCTAGTTAACTATGGTCTAATTTAACCCTAGTCTAATTACATCATAATCTACTAAATTTCCAAATTATTAAACCCTAATAAATTCAAAATCAATGTATCCAAAACACAAGATTCTTCGCTTTGCGGAAGTTTAGAAAAAGTCAGTGTACACAACCTTCTCTTTGCATTTTTACAAAAAAAAATTATTTTTCGTAACTTAAACATGTAATTTTATAGTTGCAAAGGAACAACCGGCAAAGTTATTCCAAAGTTCACCCTAATTTATAGACCTTAATTTGTTATATGTTTAAGTTTACTAAAAAATAATATGATTTGTCATATTATGAGAAAATTATTTTCTTCTAATTTTTCATTTATGATGAGTTTAATTTAGATATTTTAGAAACTAATTTAAAATCACCTCACTATCACACGAGTCCTCTTCTCTAGAGCACCAATACTCTGTTGATGACGTGTTTTAAATTCAAATTGTATTTTAATATAAACGTTAAGAGTCAAATTTACTCTTCTTACCAGGTTTCTTGTAGGTGCAGAACGTTTGAAGTTTCCATGCAAGTGTGACGGACCTGTCCAGCTGTTTACTATGATGGTATGCTATTGTCTTGACCAGTCATCATTGCCTACTTATAATCCAACTTGTCCTAATTCACTCCTCAAACATGGTAATGAAATTGTAATGAGATACGGGGTTTATTAAACATTTGGTCACCAAAAAAGTAAATTAAAAACGATTGCAATCATCAGTTGGATTTCCCAGCAGAACAACAAACGGAGGACACTGTTTGTTGCAACCCTGCGTCAATGTTTTGAACCCGGAATACACACAAAAGAATACACTATGAACATATCATACACCGATGAAAAAGGTAATCATTTTATCAAGAAATCGGTTTTTCTCGACATACACGGAAGAATCAACAAACCTACGGAGACAGAGCAAAAAGAATGTAATGTAGTTTGCTAAATTATCATATCAAGAGAATGTACGCGGGGGCAAGTGGTTGATGGTTGTGAGGTTGGTAGAAACGGGGCAGTGGCGGTGCAGCAGGGCTCCGAGCTACCTGATCCTCGAGGAAATTAAAAATCTTGAAATAAGAGAGTAAGGATGATCTTTTGTAAAGATAATCTGATACAGGTTCAAAGCAATAATAAAGCAGAAATGAGCATGGCGAGATTCAAGAGGAAGATGCATGCAGCAATTCTAGGGGGTCCATTTGATGTGGGAGCTGGTGCCGTAGTTCCGCCAGCAGGAGGGGTTCTGGCCACACCATCGGGCAAGGGTGACTCGGCAACATCAGATACTGTTAGCACAGGGTTTGGAGGCTCAGCAGGTGGCATGGCACTTGGTTGCATTAGTTGGAAGAGACTACCCGGCAGAACTGGAGCCATGCAACTTGGTGTACTATTGCCCAAGTTCGAGCATTGATTCCCTGCAATACGTAGGAGCAACAACATTCAGTCAATAGCAAGCAAAGACAACAGCTATAGACTGCCTACCACTAATCTTGTTCGGTAACCTTGAACAACCTCTGACCAGTGACCACTATGTGTATTATGAAAAAAATTGTTACTAGTAGTGCAATATCAACCTGGAAACTTTAAGGATACAACGATGGGTTCTATGAAGATAAAATCTTAATATATGCACAGAATCTAAAAGTTTATATATAAATAAGTTAGATGGGCAACTTACGTTTGTATCTAGCTGATGTATATGGGAAGTCTGTGATAACACCATCAACACCTGCTCCCTGTCCCTGAACATGATTGTTAATTTCCACCGTAGCATCCGAGAAGAAGTCCCATGGTTGAGAGACAAACTCGTTGCTTAAGGTCTCTACATAAACTTGGAGCTTAGCTGATTGCAGTTTTGGTACGACATCACTAACCCCAGTGAGGTATTGTCGATTCTCAGGAAAAACAGAACTCTTGCTGACAACAACAGAAGTAGCAAATGTCTTTATGTCCTCAATGGCAGAGTCAACTGCATCTCGAATATCCTCATCAACTTTGTATACACGTTCATAATTGCTCTTCTCCTTGATTTTCATTAGAACAGAGCTACTAGAGGATTGAATCATGACTCTTTTAGCTGTCTGATTGTCATAACCTGCTTTGCTCACAGCATCGAGGACAGCATCAATTATAGGCAACTGTTGCTCTATGAGATAAGCTGCATTCTGAGAGAAGAGATAACAGAACTGTAGTCAAATGGAATACACCTTCTTTATTCTGTTGTTGCATTACAAAAGCAAGATAATAAAAAGCGGTAGACCCTCCTACAACAGGGGGGATGGGATGGGAAAGACAAAAGCACTAGAAGAATGAGAATCATCAAAGATTTGTTTTTCTTTTCTTCTTGTTTTTCATTTTGTTGAGGGGAGTGTTGGTGGGAAAGCTAGAAAAGAAATTAGGATGATGCAGTAAGAACCAAGTACATAGGGTATTGTGATTTTACTAGTCTCCCTTCCACCTCAAGTCATAAAAGAAAAAAGAAAGAAAGCAGAAGCAACATAATGAATTGCAGACTGAAGGCACGATTTTATGCTTGTAATACAAATGGCAAAAGTAGCAGAAACAGCTTCTATAAATTGAGTACATAACTCTCCTACTTCAGATACAGGATATTCAAGACATAAATAATTATATTATGGAAGAATAAAGGCCTCACCTCAATACTGATCAACACACCAGAAAGGGAGCTAGAATTTTTTGCCAAGTCCAAAAATTCAGAGAGTGTCAAAAAATGTCCTGCATCTTTGAATTTTGGATTACGGTAGAGGAAATATTTCGAATAAGGGTTTGATATTGCAGCTGTAATACAATAAGGAAATGTGAATATAAGGATCATACACTGTGTAACATAAATAACAAATAACTACTGATATATTTGAATAAAATTGCTCAAGCTGATCTCAGAGGCAGAACAATAGGTAAGAGAAATTTACAACAGGATTAACTTACGAGTTAAACCCTGAATTTGATTCCATGTCAAGTTAACGGTGAATATTCCACTTCCCGGCTGAATCTGTGGAACAGTTGTGGAAAGGCTGCTATAATTTGTTCGAAGAACATTTGTACTGTTGATAAGATTTATAGAGCTCATGCAAAATGGTATTCCTTCTTTTGACATTTGAACTGGACAATCAATCACATCTGCACGATCTGATATAGCCTTATTGTATGCCAAATCAGTGCAATCAGGGTAGTCTCCACTTGCGCCATTTTTTGAGATGACCAAAAGCTTCACTGCAACATGAAAATGATGAAAATAGGTCAATACTAATCTCAACAATCGGATTGCCATGAACTTTGAAACTTTCTTTTTCTGTTGCAAGCAGCACAGAGCAATGTTTACCATTTTCTGAAGCATTGCTCCCTAGGTGAGCAAAACAGTCTGCAAAAAAAATGTGAAATTAGCAAGTTAAATAGAATTAGCAAGAAAGAGCTTAAGGAATGATTCTAGAATGAAAGCAGTCACAAATTGATAAAATTTAACTAATGGACGACCTGCAATGGTTGTTATATTAGAGATAAGGAAAGGATGAATCGACCTATAGCCTCTGATGGAGTTATAGGAAAATCAGACAGCACACCATCCACAGAGAAGTCTCCATTATCAACAAAATTCAAATATTCAGTAATTGGATCATAGCTGTAATTGTAGCTTAAAGGAACATCATTATAAAACTCTGAAGCATATACTTCTAGTCCTTCCTTGTGGGCATCTTGAACAATCGAAGTATGAGGTTGCAAGTATAATGTCTCATCCACTGGCCATATGTAAGCCTTTGGAACAAGAATCCCAGAGGCAAATGTCTTGATGAAGGTTAAATTCTTTGAAAGGGAATTATACGTCTGGTTCATTGAGGGCTCAATATCACTGGGTCCAAGAAACCGGAAGATCAACTTAGTTATTCTTGGGTTGAATCGTGAGGCAATACTTCGCAAGAAACCCACCTCTGGAGATGAGATAAAGTTAACTACCACAGTTCTTGATACTGTAAGGACATAGCTCCTCATACTCAAATTGTGTTGTGAAAAAAATAAATCATGCTGCAAATGAACAACAATGTGATTTCAGTTAAGTAATGGAAAACATAATACATTGGACCAAAAAATAGTCACTCGCAGAATGGCAATAAATCTTCAGAAATACATCCAATATTTACCTGAATATTCAACCATAAGCCCTTTGGTTTTAGTGAAGCAACTTCTTCAACGGTTTGAATTGGGTAAAGATTACCATCAAACAATTGAGACCGTGAATAGATGCCCTGAACCACTGTTACGTTAGGGAAAGAAGAAGGAAAAGTTATCAGATTTAGTATGTCAGGTCATAACCAATTCGCATGAGCATGGCAGCAAGCTGACTGTTTTCAATAAGAAAATTTCGTATACTACCTTTCCTGCTGCCAAGGAATAAAGGATACAATTTACGGCTCCCTATTAGTCAGAATTAAACGATATCGATTATTCATTCATTCATTCATTCAAGTGGCAGTACTTGTTGCAAGCCAAAATGTGACCTTGTTATGAAAAAGAAAAGCTAAACAACAATGATAGTGCACAGTCCTGATTGCCAAAAATCAAATAAATTATTCAGGAAGGTTCAACAAGAAAATACATGACTAGACTGCTATTATATAAAACTAAAAAGCACAGAGCTAGTTGACTTAAATCATGTAGATCCTGGCATGATCAACCAACGAAATAGTTCTTTTTTATGGTACAAGAAATAGGTACTTAGACAAGTAACATGAATGTGTATCAGCAGATTTTCTAACAGCCAATACATAATCATTTTATATCATACTTGCCAGAAACATAAAGGAAGACATCAAGTAGGTAAAAGACAGGAAATGAAAAAAACAGGGTAGACTTAGTTACACTGCAGTCTTAAATGATCTCTTGTTCTAATTCCTTAAACAAGCGATCACATTGAACCTACTAAGAGCCTGTTGCAATATGAAGTCCACAAGCAATATGGATATTTTGAACACTCCAATTCTTGGACTCTGAATGTGGCAAAATATAAAGACCTAAGCTAGTCCTACTTACAGATGACTTTTGATAAGTCCTTGAGAGTGAAATCCACTGGGAAATATCCTTTCGTAATAGCACCATTCACGTTATATGAGCTACTCTTATTTGGGTACATGCTAGAAATGTCAGTGGAATTTTGGAGCAAGAGATCTGATGTGCAAATTCCAGCTCCATCCTTTGTTAACTGCACGTCACAGTAGAATATCACATCGGGATCACTAACCAACTGTGCCAATTGGTAAGCAGCAGAGCTAGAATGCGGTAATAGTCCTGAAAATCCACCACGTGCTATTATAGAAGGCTTATTTCCTGCAAAAAAAATAAGAAATATGGCTAATCAATCAATCAAGAAAATACTCACACACTAGAAAACAAGTCTCCGCTATTATGGAAACAACTCAAGTAAACAAAACATACGCTCTTTTCCTTTTCCCGGAACTCTAACATTGAAGATCGATTAAAGCAAATCAATATCAGTGGAAAAGGACCACATTCTTCTTCTCTTCATGCAAAAAATGTATTATTTTAATTTGAATCCAGTTTTTTCAACTACCAACTCGAAAAATTGGAACAAAAAATCATTACGAGATTTCTACATCTGGTTCCTTATGTCGAGTTTTTACGCCCCTGCTTTCGGTCAGGACTTTTGAAAGCAGAGGACCGAAGCTTTGAAGCTAAGACAGGTCTCAAATTGAAATATGAATAAGAGAATAATAAAGCTCCTCAAGAAATGAAATTTCTTCGAACAACAAACAAGAAAACCGCTAAATCCGGACTTCTTTTCACAATTCCGTCAACTCCGTTTTCTCGGCAACCAAACGCATAAAGAACCAAGTGAAAATCAAAGCATTTACTAGGACTGTACTCTTAACTCAAAACCAAACTTGCATGAGCATTTCACTCACACTTCAACCAAAAAAAAAAAAAAAATCCAGCTAGCAAGAGAAACAACGCACTGAACAAATCCGATACTTGTTCTCCGACCACACAAGCAAGCAAGTAAAACAAAGCAAGACGACTCAGTACCATTAAGTGTGAGCCAGCTGGATGCGTTCGATCTCCGAGCAGAGACCGGAGCTACTAAGCACTGAAGAAGAACAAGCAGAAGCACCACCACAACCGGCGAAGTAAGCGCGCGCCACAGGCACATTGCCGGAGACTCTCGCCGGCGGTTCATCAGAGAAGTTCTCGAATCTTCTCGGGAAATGCGTCAGATGTGCTGATCTTCACACAGAGAGAGAGAGAGAGAGAGAGAGGTGGAGAGGCCTTTTGAAGCTTTACAAGGCCCGCTACCATCGTTTATATATTTTCAGTTTTTTAATTTTTAACTTCTTTCGTAATATAAAAAAAAGGATTTCTTGAGTTTTTCTCCGATGATCTCCAAGTTAATTAATTCGTATTAACGCGCTTTCCAATTTGATGCTAATTGTTGGAGCTGAAAGGTATGGTAAAATCAAAAGCCGGCTAATGATTTTTAGCAGCTATTGTGAGCCGGCTTTGTTTTTATTTAATATTTAGCTATAAAACAAACAAACTCCTCTATACTTTAATGCAACTGTTCACAAGTGATGACTAAAATTACTTGAATTCAATTTTTTTATTTTTTAACATTCATACAAAAAGTCTACAGCAAACATAGTGGCAAACATGTTGCAGGTTTCAATAATCTTTTTTCAGACACACCAAATGTCAAATTGTGAAATTCAACCCTCCTAATTTCCAACTATTGCCGAGTACAGTGACGACCTTATCTCCAGGTTGGATAGGGACATAAATGGAAATAACAAATAGCTGAGACGAGTACTCAAATCAAGGTAGGTCCCACTTGCCAGCTTCGTGATGATCAGGCGGTCCGCATTAACGAGTACAAAAAGTAAATTGTTAGTGTAGATGCACTACAATAAACTACAGCCAGCGCTCCAAGCTGACAATTCGGTGTCAACCTCAAAAAAATGAAATGATTGGACGACAGCTGGACTGTAGGTTCCACGACATGCCGCATTTTGACAATCTGGCAATGCGCACGTGGCAGAACGCCACAGGCCACGAAGCTTTATAACGCGCAAAACGAAACAAATAAGAAGTCAAATGCACAATACCGTGGTAGGAGACTGTGGCTAATCGATTAGAAATGGTATATTACATCCGATAGCGACTCTAACGGGTTTATGTTTCTTATTGTACAATTGCATTGTCATTCTATAATGTATTATTGTATCCCAAATCTTGTCTTCCCCTCTCTCTCTCCGGTATCGTTCTGTTAGGAAAACAAATTACAAGATTGACTCCATTCTCATCAAATGAAGGTAACTTCAAATTGTCATACTTCCATTTGTATCGAAGTTGGCATTCTATGCTCTCTCTCTCTCTCTCTCTTCCCCACCCCCCAGAAGGCTAAATGAATTGCACAGGGAAATTGGAATTTTGTGTTAAACTGTGGAGATGCCAATTCAAAATTCACTGCCAAATACATCACTAAAAGCTACATAAACGCAAAAATACAAAATGTCTTTATCTGTAAAAAATGGAAGTAATCTGTTGAACTGTCATCCACATTCTGAAGTTCTTAAGATCTATTTCTAATTCCGAGTAAAAAGATAATGTTTCAAGAATTTGGAATAAATGTTTAGAGGATTATATTATTAAGCTCCTGAAACTTAAAATTACAGATTTAACTTTATAAGAGACAAACATTATCTTAATTTGATTTATATTTTTATAAAAATAAACTGCACTTTTTTTTTAATTTCTACAATTTATTATTACAAAAAAGTAAATTATTTTAAATTAAAAAGTTAAATTCATATAACTTAATTGATACTTAACTCTTTCTCTTATTTATAAAATGAAATTGAGGCACTCCTTTCGTACAAGGCACAGTGACGTCTATGTATAATGGCTGTGGATAGCCTGTACAGCTGTACTACACTAGATTAGTTATTTGTTCATTTACGTCATTACACACACACACATATATATAAGCATTTTGCGATTGATCGTATTTAATTTTAAAATGTTAATTTATTGAGTGACTTATTTAAATTAAAATTTTATTTAATTCACATATAATCTTTTTTAAGTTTTTCATTATAAAAATCTCCCAATTATATATTATTATAAGGTTAAATTCAATGTTTTAAAAAAATGAACCGATTTAACCGATTTAATAATGAAAACTTAAAATCAGTCAACTTTTCAATTTAGTTTTTAAATTTTTAATTTAATTTAATTTAATAATTTTTGTTGTTAAAAATTGATTAGTTTATTAATTATTCGGCTAATTTTTCTAAACTAATCAGTTTTTATAAATCAAAATAAATCAGTTAATTTTCATTTTGCATTTTTTTTGTCAATTAAATTTTAAAAATTTGATAATTAAGGATAACATTTTTAATTATTTTTTAAATTCTTCGATTTTATTTAATTTTTACACAATTTTATGATGGTATAATACAAATTGAATATTTTAAATCTTAAATCTCTTATCTTATCGATTGAACTTCTGGTCCGATTTTAAAATATTGATTAAATTTAAGAAAACAACCTAATCAATAAAACAAGTCTAATTGAATCATATTATTTTATGCAAGAGTTCATACCTTTCGCCGAGGATACAGCACAAAAGCAATAATTAAAATTTGAATGTTTCCCTATTTGACCCGGCACCGTGTAGACAGAACGAAATCATAAGTGATTGTGAAGTTAGTTAAATAAAGTCTGTTGCTTTCGAGTTCCAGTTCTAGATGCAAATTCATTTCATTGTCTAAATCGCGCGCAACAATCAATAAATGATATAAACATAATCAAGTGGGGCACAAAATTATATGTCACTAAATAAATAATAAATCTAGATATTCCCCAAACTATAAATAATGGTTCTTCTAAAGAACAACATATGGTACCACATGGCTTCTTTCTTTTTTTTTGTTTTTCCTTTTGAAACTGAATCTTTTGTTTAGGTCCTACAGAGTTGAAGTACCCACGTTGAATGAACGGTAAGTATCAGACAGAGAATTAAAAAAAAAACCGTTTTGATTATTAGAAAAAAAAAACGTTAATACCCACCAGAAACAAAAGTGGAAGGATTGGCCTGTTCACAAAGCCTTTCATTTCCAGCTGTGTCAACCCTCCAAAGTTTGCCAGTTATAGATCCGTAGAAACACAACCGTTTACCAAATGCTTGGATGGTACGATTGACAATGAAAGGTACCTGAAAGCAATGCCTTTGGGGCTTTTGTTACTTTCAGGTTCTGGTCAGCACCCGTAACAGTTCCTGATGCCATCTTCATAGAGAATTATGTATCTCTGATTCCATAAACAAGAGACATGTGAGCATGAGCATTGGATTGATAGAGTCATCAAAGGATAAGGTCACAGTGGAAGTGCTATAAAATTATGACAGCATACACGTGGGTAGATCATGTGGTAGTTAATTTCTGATTTAAGTATACTAATCAGCTGATTCCAAGTTTTTTCCTCAACATCTAGGATGGTAAGTTGAGCAGAATAACAAAGATGAAAGTGTGTGATATATGTTGTGCAAAAAGGGATGCTTTTCCTGGTAAATCGCGTTATATGAGAATGAATAGCCTGCTTCCGATTTATACAGACCAAAAAGATCAATCTTTTATACAAAAAATAAAATAAGTAAACAAGAGTCCTAGATTGCCATATCTTGGCAATTGGACATATGTGAGTTGTTCTTAGTTCAAAAGTTGGATTTGGTTCGTTAGAAACTCAGCATTAGCATGTGATTTTCACCTGTAACACTAACTGTTTGAATGATAAATAAGTATCATTGAGTAAGTAGTTACCTTGTCACTTTCGACTGCTGAATTTCTCAAGACGTCTGTACTGATAAGTACACCAAAAACATGCGAATAATTCTGATAGAAAACAATGACTCTGAATGCTAAGAGGATGGCTATGCTCGAACTACTAAAGTAACTGCACGAAAACTATCAAACTCAGTTGAGTAAGTCTCTACTGTCATGATAACAACCACTGTTCTGTAAATTAGTTTTAAATGGTATCTGCATCCTCTTCAATTACTCTCATTCAAAATAGGACTGGCCTGACCTGCTTGCTTTGCTTTTAAGCAATCAACTCGCATATGCTCATGAAGTCTCTTCATTTATTTATCATATACAAGCCCTGTTCCCACTAGCCAACCACATCTGAGCATTCAAACCCGAAAACTTAATGTGTATAGGAAGGGTGCTAGCTAATGCTTAGCCTTGCCATATACAGTTTTTTCTTATATCAGTTAAAATAATAAGATGTCGAAACTCTTTAAGTCTGATAGAGAGTCATTAAACAGGCCCACAGACTAATTAAAAACACAAATGGGCCTTAAAAAGACGAAGACTTTCACACAAGTACTACTCTCCTGTGTTCCCGTTCTCAACTTCCAAGTTCGAAGGTTTCACGTAAATCAGTCACCTGTCATAGGCACCATGCAATTATTTCCACGTGTCAAATGTAGCAGCAGACACGCAATATTTCCATGGGTATCTGCAGTCTCTTAGTACATACATTTTAACGAGGAGAACTCGTACGTTCATTGATAAAGATTCAAGCTTGAGCAGCGTGGAAGGCAGATTAATGGATTTAATATCTGGGTTTGGACGGAGCATTAACGTAGCGCAAGAACACGCCAGGCTGGTGTTGCCGATCACAATGTTCGTGGCTGTCTTGTGCCTGTGTTTAGTTGTTGGTCACTTGCTGGAAGAAAGCAGATGGGTTAACGAGTCCATCACTGCGATTTTGATAGTAAATCCCTTATTTTTACCTAAATCTCTCGTGCTAGACCTGACCTTTTGGACCATGGCTTGAATGTGACAATGAGAGTCATGTGGGATGCCATCCACTGCGAGGCTCGCTGGTGCCCCACCAGTTAATGAATCACCTACCATTCACATATATACTTCGCTTTCCTTTTTATCTTCAGCCGATATGATTGTATATCGTTATAGAAAATTGGGTTTTGGATCTTTATCCTTTTAAGATTTGTATTTTTGACAAAAATTCGATGTTTTTTTTTCAGCTTCACAAGAACGATGGACTAACCAGAATTGTCAAACATATTTAGTAGATTATATATGTTAAGAAAATCGACAGTTGGCCTAAGCTAGCTTGACGTATTAAATCTGGAAAATAGTAATAAACATGTTGGCCAGGATTGTTGTTGGGTTGATGTTTTAATGCATGTGTTGTATAAAATTAATGCACGAATCCATTTATTTCTATGCACAGAAGTGATGAATTGTCAAAATCATAGAAAGGTTTCAGGAAATTCATTTGACATGTGAGGAGTGCAGAAGAGAAGCCACCAATTACTTTTGCTTTCACTTACTGTACAACCGTACAAGGGAATCATTACGCTAATTGTTATTGCAGAATGTGAAAGAAACTTAAATACGGTTTCCTTAGGAAATGGATGTTTGGTTTGACATGGCTTAGGTGATTTCTAGTGAGCAAGGCCCTACCCTGTTATATGATGCTTATGAATGGACCTCTTTCTTCACTCAGCTTTTTCAGGCATTTAACATAAGGAAACATTTCACTCTATCTTATCTAATAAGCTAAGTTCAATGTTCGAAGTAATGATTTTGTTCTCCATTTTAGTGGATCATAGATTTCTCATGAGCATATGAACCTGGTGCAACAGACTAAGCATATGAACCTGGTGCACAATAGACTAACAATTGGGTCCTCTTTGTTTTCTCTTTTATCAGGGAGGCATATCTGGAACATGTATCTTAGTTCTGAGCAAGGGAAAAAGTTCCCACATTTTAAGATTCAATGAGGAGCTGTTCTTTATATACCTCCTTCCTCCGATAATATTCAATGCAGGGTAACCACCAGGCATTCTAAGTTAAAATGTGGCTCCACAAGTTATGTTGCCATGTATCTCCTTACTTGGTTCACTTGTTACAGATTTCAGGTCAAGAAAAAGCAGTTCTTCCAGAATTTCGTTACCATCATGCTGTTTGGGGTGGTTGGCGTTTTCATCTCAACGTTCATTATTACAGCAGGTAATGCTGAATTCAAAAAGAAATGGATGCTCATGTTGATTAAGAGCATATCCAATGCTTGAACATATCTCTTAAGATTAATCTCGTCACTCTCTGGCTAGGCAGCATGTGGGCTTTTCCAAAATTGGGATTCCTTGGTCTGACTGTAAGGGACTATCTTGGTAAGTTTCTGATGTCGATAAAATCATGAAAGCGTCAAGTGAGCAACTTAGACGCAAGCTGGCATGATATGTTCTCTTCTTTACAAATGAAAATTTTCTTTTGACTTCAGCTGTTGGAACAATATTTTCATCCACTGATACGGTGTGTACCCTGCAGGTTGGTAAATTCTGAATGATTTTTATTTTAGCCATTTCAATAGCAGGTTCGTTGCAGTTAGAATACATTTTTGTTTCATCATGTAGGTTCTCCATCAAGATGAGACTCCAGTTCTATATAGCTTAGTATTTGGGGAAGGAGTTGTAAATGATGCAACATCCGTTGTGCTTTTTAATGCCATCCAAAAGATGGATGTGACGAAACCTGATATGCACAGAGGTCTTCTCGTCATTGGAGATTTCTTGTACTTATTTTCAACAAGCACTGGTCTAGGAGTTCTGGTGAGTTTAAAATTCTAGTTCTTGCCTATCAATAGAAGGCGTAATGTTTAAGATTTTGTCCAACTTTAAAACTTGTATCCAATTTAAAAACAACTTAAATGCAGCTCTATGTCAAACCTGAATGACAATATGGTGCTCTATTGGTTACTGCTAATTTCCAAATTTTTCTGATTAGTGTGTGTTATTAGGACCACTTAATTAACATTTTGACCATAGGTTTTACTGGTATAAGTGTTCTTATACTTGATGAATGCAATCCTTAGCAACTCTCTTTTGTTCAACAGAACTTTTTATGCGGTACATATTCTAAAGATCAACTTTCTTAAGTTGATTGCATATTTCTTCTTCTTTTAACTACGTATGCCTTGCATGCACCCATATGGTTTATTACGGTTTAATTTCCAGCTGTTTTTTCCTTTTCCATTAGTGTACATGGTTTAAAGATTTCATGATTTCTCTAGGCTTGATTGCTGCGTCATTTTTAACAGGTTGGACTTGTGACTGCGTACGTACTCAAGGCCTTGTACTTTGGGAGGCAAGTACTTTCCACTCTCCCAGAAATAGTATTTTGTGTAGCTTATGAGTAGGACTATTGGCATTCAACACTGCATCAGAATGCAGAATACCCTTGCAGAGATCTGAATTCAAACTTTTTTACAGGCATTCAAGTATTCGTGAACTTTCTATAATGGTTTTGATGGCATACCTGTCTTACGCATTGGCTGAGGTAAACTCTACTTGGGAGTTCATTGTTTGGTTGATTAAATATGGAATTCATAGCTAAGCTGGTGTTCTTTTGCAGTTGTTAGAACTAAGTGGCATCCTCACTGTTTTCTTCTGTGGGATACTCATGTCACACTATGCATGGTATAATGTAACTGAAAGTTCAAAAATCACAACCAGGTCAATATTTCTGGAAATAGTGACTTCCTTTGTGCCTAAGGAGTGATCATCTGAATAATATATTATCCCATCCTCTTATATGCAGGCATGTATTTGCGATGATGTCATTTATTGCTGAAACATTCATATTTCTTTATGTGGGAATGGACGCTCTCGACATCGAGAAGTGGAAGATGAATAAGATGAGGTAATTTCCTGGGTCTGTTACATATAGAGCACAACCCTTTCCTTTTCCAACCCAATCCCAGTTGGGTGAATATTAACACCTAAAATCTCTTGGTTTTTGCTGAATTATTTCCTCAATCTCAAGCTAGTTATTATTTACCAATGAATTGTTCAACACGGCAATATTTGGAAATAGGAGTCTGACTTGCATATTCCAATGTAGCTTTGGGAACATTCCCTAAGCTACTTGTTGTACAACTTGGTATCCTGTTAAGCAATGAACCAGAGAAGTTAAAACTTCCTTTTGAACGCAGTTTCCAGACTTCCATGGGAATATATAGCCTATTGGTGTTCCTAATATTGATCGGAAGGGCTGCATTTGTTTTCCCGCTCTCTGCTGCTTCAAATTTGATGAATAAACAGAGAACAAGGCCGCTTACACTCAAACATCAAGTTAGTATCTCATGACGATCATGGTAGCCTTCTGTGCGTTAAATGTGGCAAGTGCATTTGTTTGTGGTTACCAGCTCTTGAATTTCTTAATTGTCTAGATAATAATATGGTGGGCTGGATTAATAAGGGGAGCCGTCTCTATTGCTTTGGCCTTTAAACAGGTGAGTTTTCCTGTCTGTAACATAGCTGCCACCAAGAATACAAGCAATTTTAGGATCCGCATTGATTTGTTTTCCGTTTCTGTTGTTCCTTGAAGTTTACATATTCTGGAGTCACATGGGATCCAGTCTATGCTACCATGATCACCAACACCATCATAGTCGTCCTATTCACTACCTTGGTATTAGATTTAATCTTTCAAATGTATTTCTTTCACTATTGCTGATGTTACTGTCTTTCTCTAGTTGCTGTCACTTGAAGACAAGAGCGATTAATTTTCTACATGTTCTCCTTAGACTCTTATATTGTAATAGCATTGATTCAACGACATGAAAATTTTTCCTTCCAACTTGAATTGTAACCAGATGATAGTGATTACCCTCCAGCATAAGGCTAAGGATTAGAGGCCTGTTGTGATCTTTGATTCTTGTTGTCTTCATTTTTTTGACTCAGGTTTTTGGTTTCCTGACAAAGCCGCTTGTAAGTTATCTGATCCCTCACACTGTAAATGATAGAACCAATCATCAGGAACCAAAGTCCCCCAAAGAGGACGCCAGCCTCCCTCTGCTGTCCTTGCAAGAATCTGTCGCATCCAATATTGAACTTGCAAAGAGTAGTTTGGCCATGTTTGTAGAAAGGCCTGCATACACCATACATTACTACTGGAGAAAATTTGACAACGCGTACATGAGACCTATATTCGGGGGCCCTCTCAGCAATCGTTCAGAATGCTAGATACACAGATGCGACAAAGAGGCGATGTTTCTTGGTTGAAACGGAAGTTCTGACACTAACAATGTCGTTCATAACGCCACAGAACACGGAGATTTAGTTTGCTGTAGTTTTTATTGAAAGATTAATATCACCTAGAGTCTAGGACTTGCAATTTTGAAGGTGTATAGAGACTAATGTTAAATGTAAGGATGAGGATGATTTTGTTTATTTAATGAGCTCTCTTCTTGCAGACTGCATATCTGTTATGGGTTATTTTAAGGACGCCAACAGGGTATAGACAGCGATGGCATGATATTTCCAATGAATGCAATGTTTGATTTCAGAGAACGAGAGAGCAGATATGAATTTGCAGAGAAAACTCAAAGTTTGGCCAAGACACATAAAGTCATAGCATCACTTAGATTAATACAATCCTGCTAGAAAACGTGTAAGATCTTCAATCAGAGACTACAGAATTGTACGGCACACGTATGCTTGCGGTAAACCCCACATGCACAACAGCTGTAACCCAGACAACATAAATACATAGCGATTCACATTTGTCAACGATACAATTTTAAACAAGAATCGATATGGCGGATCATACCTAAACATACTGAACTTTAAAGAGTAATTTTATGGACGCATGTATTCTAGGTAAGTTTCAGTCTATTATACGTGCCTTCCTTTAGGTGAAGAGGAACCCTTATACATCCCTTTTTCCTAAGATAAATAGGGATCCTTTTACAATCTTCTTCCTTATAAGTGAAGAGGAACATTAAACAATTCAATTGCTTTCTAAATTAATGTATCAATCCCTTAAATACAACTTGAGAACTCTTTTCTTGATCACACAATGCATAGGATTTATATATCATGCTTGCATATACACAAATACTTAAAAGCTTTCTAAGAAGACTCTCTAATTTGAAAAAATTTGTATAGTTATATATTAAAAAAAAAAACAGTTGTTGTAATGACTAAAATGTTGGTTGAATAATATGTGTCACTAATTAACAAATATGTCATTTGCTTAAAATTCACATTTTTCCTTAATTTCATTATAATATAACTACTAATATCAATAGAAGTAAATTTATTAATAGTAATATATTTTATTGTAATAAAATTATAGGTTTGGATCTTACTCGATTAACACTTGTCTCGAAGGCAATTGCCTAAGAAGGATCATTTAAGACATGCTTCTAAGTTCATAAGTTAAGACGCATAATTGCGTCAAAGGCAGTTGTGTAAGAAAGACTATGTAAAATAAAATTTTAAGTTTGGTAAAATTTTAAGATACATACCTACCTCGAAGGAGATCTTTCAGGAAAAGTTTATAAGATAAATTCTTAAGTTTGCAGCTTAAGACGTAGATATGTTTCAAGAGTAGTTGCATAAGAGATCGTGTAAGATGAACTTTTGAGTTTGCAACCTAGAATGCATATTTGCCTCATAGGTATTTTCATAAGGATGAATCATATAAGACAAACTCTTAAGCTTGTAATCTAAGATGCAGACCTACCTTGAAAGTAGCCACTCATTAAAGACAATCGCCTTATATAACAAACACAACTTTATAACTCAAGATGCAAAAATGCCACGATGGCATTCACACTTCAAAAACCGAAGTTACCACACTTATAAGATGAAGATATGTTTTTAAGATGGTCGCTCATAAATTAAACAATTCCCTTTACAAAACTAAGATTATGAAAATTGAATTTTTAAGATATCGAGTAGTAGCATAAAAATAAAAGGATTCATAATAACAAACCTATTTATTAATTATACAAGGGAATCAAAAAATTATATGATCCAAATAAATAAGTATATTTGGAAAACATTTGAAACAAATAAATCTAAAAATGGTAAAGCATATATTAGCTTTATTGTACAAAAAATGAGTAGGTCATAAAGGTCGAGAAAAGTCATTATATATATACACCTACAAATAAGGAGAAAAGATAAATGACTCTCGAGAAGAAGCCTAAGAGTTGTATAACTATATATAAGATCAACATACTGATAATGGGATCAATCTTACAAACTCATTCATCATTTTGCTTATCCTCTATAGTGTTGTCAGCAATTGTTATATGATGAGGAATTAAACCATGAAAGTTTAAACTTGGATGCAAGAGCTTTAATAGTTTGTGAAAGCCATTAAGACCTTCGATGAACTAGTCAACTATCTTATTATAAGTCAACAACTTAGAATGTTTGTTTTCTAAGAGCTTACAATAAGTATTTTGAAGTGCCTTACAGTTGTGCTTTAACTCTAATGCCTCCTGTTTTTCTCCTTTCACAGAGTTGCCAGTGCCTTTGTTAACTGTTTATTATTCATAAGTAGCTGACCATGCATCCGTCTAAAGTTTTCAAACTCTATTGCCTCTCTCTTCATACATACAACAAGCAAGCTCAAGGCCTATAATAAGCATGTTAGGAATTTAACAATGCATAACTATAGTGACCATTAAAATTGTCACTAAAATTGTTAAGTTTGGTCGTTATATTATTATCCATGAATTGTAAGTTTTAGTGACCATCTATAGCCAC
>JAOTAX010000198.1:42721295-42736278 GCA_025629825.1 Erythroxylum guanchezii
GTCACTGTACGTGTTCTATACACATGACTTCTCATTATATGTGTGCCTCTGTGTGTCTGTTAGTTTTGTATTGTTAGGTGGACTTTTGGTCTTGATTTTTGGAGTTTTGAGCTTTGGAGGGTGTAGGGGTTGAGCTGTAGGGTTGGTTTATGGTGGATTTTGGGATTAATTTAAATTGAATTTAGTCGGCATTATTTGGGTTTAATGGATTTATTAATGGTTTTTGAGATTGAACTGGGAATTAGGGTTTTGAGTTAATTTGGGTATGGGACTTTCGGGTCATGAACTTTGTTGAACCAGAGTTCTGGAAGTAAACATGGTGGGATTTGTGGTTTCTTCTGTAATTTTCGGAAAGAATTAGAAGAAGGATGAAAAGTGTTTGACGGGTGTCATTTGGTGTCTAGTATGCTGTTGCCGACTGATGGTCGTTTATAAGATGCTTCTTGAGTTTCGTATAATGTGAAAACATGCTTTGAACTGCTTGAATTTCTTATTTTTCATCCCATCTGCTACTGTCTTCTGTGTAGCCTAATTTGCTGACAAACTACAAAATGCATCTCTCACAGTGACTGTCATCACATAAAGAATGAAAACTTCGACAGTGTATGTACAATCTTTAAATCAGATGACTTAAATGTTGGTCCTGCTTTCCAAGTTTTCTCCATTAAAATCTTGTTTTAAATTGCATATTTGACCTCTTGGCACTATAATTAGTTGGCTAAGCATCTCAAATACATCACATCTTGATTTCAAATGATCTTTTATAACTTAAAATATTGAACATCTACAATATCTTGATTTATCTTTCTGGGTTGGAAATGCTAACATCTTGATGTATCTTAAACACTCATTATGAGTTTTTTCTTCTATGTAGATTTGTGGAGATATCCATGGACAATTTTATGACATGAAAGAACTTTTTAAAGTTGGAGGGGATTGCCCGAAGACTAATTACTTATTTCTTGGAGATTTTGTTGATCGGGGATTTTACTCTGTTGAGACATTTTTGCTTCTGCTAGCTCTTAAGGTAAATTCTTTTTACGTGTTATATTGAGCTCTCCCATTGATTTTTGGAATATTTGGCCTGCCCCACCTTTAGCAAGGCTCCATTCTGTATACTATTTGAAGAGAATGCTTGCTGAACCTTTAGTTGTAAGTTTGAAGTTAAACCATGATTCTTAAAAGTTCATCATACAAACGCTATTTTATGGCTTCCAATTATGCATGTTAAGGTTTTAAAGTGATTTTTATGATCATTAAAGTCTTCACTCTGGTGTTGAAAGGTTAGTATGAATATCCAAAATATCTTTTGTAGGAAATGATTCAATCCTATTGAAAGGTGTATATATAACTAATTTGAGTTGGTAATATTTGATGTTTATTTTTGTGCTTCTGTTCAGTGCATCATTTTTCACTTATTGTCACATCTCATCCTCTTTAAATTTATGTAAATTTGGATGTCTTAGGTTAGATATCCAGATAGGATAACACTCATTAGAGGGAATCATGAGAGCCGCCAGATTACTCAGGTAAATGTATTTTCTATTGTTATATTTCAACTTCTTTCTTTGTGGCAAACTCAGTAGTCTTTCTCTGTTCTACTCAGGTATATGGATTCTATGATGAGTGCCTACGGAAATATGGATCTGTAAATGTATGGAGATATTGCACTGACATCTTTGATTACTTAAGGTATGAATATCGCTATTTAGAGGCAATGCAAGTCTTCTCTATCCATGAAATGTCGAATAAAGGAAAAGCTGTGAAAGTGAAAGCTAAGTTCGTAGGAATGGTTGATATAATGTTCAATGGATAATTTCCTATTTGCTGTTTAATTCATCTTGTGGATCATCAAATACAATTAATGCCTTTGGATGGTTATGATTATCCAATCAAATTGCTACTTAGAGAGTTGACTTTCTGGTGTTGGTGAAATTTATTTATACAAGCTTCCTTCTTCTGTGTTCATATGTGTTACCTGTTATTACTGTGGCGCTTCTTATCATGACACCCGATCTTATTGCAGTTTTTTGGTTAATGTCCTTCTGGCATAATAAACTTATTATTCAACTTACTAGCACCAAACTTTTCAAATTTTAACATTACTCTAATTGAGGTGATTTCTCTCGAGCAGATTTGTTCTTGTATAGTGTACCGGAAAATTGATGATATTAATGGAATACAATGCTATATGCTTGGCTTTTGCTATATTATTGCCCAGTAATCGAACCCTGGTTAGGGTGATAATTATGATCATTGTTTTTTTTAAATACTGAATTGCTTACAATGGACCTTTTCTAAAAATAATTTTGACAGTTTGTCAGCTCTGATCGAGAACAAAATTTTTAGTGTTCATGGTGGTCTCTCTCCTGCTATTCTAACATTGGATCAGGTAAATGATTCAAACCTGATAACGTGCTTTTAATTATTTGAAGTTCTATGCAAGGAGCTACTACTAATACTTGTTTTCAGATTCGAACAATTGATAGGAAGCAAGAAGTTCCTCATGATGGTGCTATGTGTGACCTCCTTTGGTCAGATCCTGAAGATATTGAAGGTTGGGGTATGAGTCCACGTGGTGCTGGTTATGTTTTTGGTGGCAGTGTTGTGGCTTCATTTAATCATTCAAACAACATTGACTACATATGCCGTGCTCATCAGTTGGTAATGGAAGGGTACAAATGGATGTTCAACAACCAGATAGTTACTGTATGGTCGGCTCCAAACTATTGTTACAGGTACCTTGGCGACTTAAATTCTTAGTTCTGTTGCAGGTTTGTGATCCTTAATTTGGGCTGGATGCAGATGTGGTAATGTGGCTGCAATCCTTGAGCTAGATGAAAATCTTAACAAGCAGTTCCGTGTGTTTGACGCAGCTCCACAGGTTTGTGCATAAAACTTTGCATCAATTTCCTCCGAAAAATTTAATATTCTGAGGGTCTTTCAGGGAGGGGATGTGGGGGTTTTGGATTTATGTGTTTGGATTGGAGTTCTTAGATGAATGCACCAAAAAGCTTACTAAACATCGACTTCAAAATCATTTAATATCTTAAGAATTCTGGACAAAAAGCCGTTGATGATCACTTTAGCTCTCTTTTCCTTGTTATCCACATGTAATGGTATCAACTTGCACAGCAAAAATGTAATTTTTAGGCTGTGTTTCTACCTTGTTTTCTCTTGTCTTTTTTAGAAAAAAGGGTACTGAGCAGTTCAAATGTAATGCAGGAATCAAGAGGTACGCCTGCCAAAAAGCCAGCACCGGATTACTTCTTGTGACATCTACTAACTGCCATATCAATATTTGCCTTTCTATCTTCCGATGCAACTGCGTTTAAAAACCCATGTTCAACGAAACTTCTGTGATCTGAAAACCATTGATGGAGAGGTCAGCCCATGATCGAGGCATGGACAACTGGCAAAGAGTCGGATTCACGGGCTCTGAGTCCAATTTTAATATTATTGGGATTGGCCTTTTTTGTACGCCCGCTTCTCACATTGTTTGATGTTCTTGTATTTGTGTACGAGTCAATGTGCAAGTAGATCATACTGTTGTAGCAGGGAAAAAGCTGCTGTTTCCTTCTCTTGGAAGGAGTTTACGTATGGTTGAGATTTGGTTAAGGTTTGTGGAGGAGAAGACACGCAGCTTTCAATATTTTCTGGTTTTGAAATATATAATATTGTTGTGCCTTCTCAAATGGTTTTCTCTTGGTAGAGCATTTTATTATTTCATCCTAGAAATTAAAATATAAATTTGGAAGTTGTATTTGGTAAATAAATAATTGGAAGTTTGGAAATAAAAAAATATTTACTGTGTCCTTGCGCTTATATATATTCTAGATTTTTTGGTGAATTAAGTAATTTAAAAATTATAATTTTAAAAATTTTAACATAATATTTATAATTTTCAAAATTTAAGAATTATCTCTCTTAAATTTGTATCAAAATAATATTGATTCAAATTATTTCTATTGTTACTTTAAATTAAACAATTCTAGGATGGAGTGTTGTAGGTGGGCACTTCCATTTATGAAATACATTGAGAATTATTATATCAAAATACCTTAAGAATAAGTTCAATTAAGTTGAACCAAAAAATCATTTTTAGGATACCTCGACCAAACCAAAATCCATGTAAACTGAACCGCCCGGTTCACATAGTAAATTAAAAACCTTGAAAGAATAAAAAGTAAAAATGATCCCATTCTCCCTCTAATAGTAATACTAATACCACACAACGCAGCGCTGTCTTTCTCTGCTCTATCTAGCCTCTTTCTCTCTCAATACGCACGCTTTCTCTATTAGTTTTAGTTTATCACACTCGCAAACTGAATACTAAAAACTAATTTACCCGCCAAAAAAGCTTCTTCCTTTTTCCGTTTTCAAGTCCCTAACCCTAATTCCCCTCCATTTTAGGGTTCCTTTTGCCTTTTGATACGCTGTCGTGTGCATGGATTTCTGCGTCTGAAGTACAATGGACGCGACGGTGGATGCTGCTAACGAGTGTGTAGTCGAAGTGACGGACGACGACATCATTTCCCTTGGCGTTGACGTAAAGCGGGGAGCGGAGAAGAATGGGGAGAGCGAGTCGGAGGTTAGGCCGGCGAAGAGGATGAGAGCAGGCAGTGGAGAGATGAGTAGAGTGGCGGAGATTGTGCTGGTGTTGTCGGCGATGGCTGGAATGAGGGGAGGGAAGAGGCCGACGGAGGCGGAGGTTGGGTTGATGGCGGAGGCTAGGGCAAAATTAGTGGAAATTTGTCAGGAATTGTCGCCTAAGGATTTGGTGGGTAGAGATGCCATTGGAGCTGTTATTGAGGATTTAGGGCTCAATTTGAAGGCCAAAGATCAAAGATTAGGGTTTACGGGTACTAGATTGTCTATTAAAGAAAAGTTGTCGCTTGCTAAAATGAAGGTAATAGCCTATTATTCACTGATTCGGTATAGGGTTCAATTATTGTTCTTCTTTTCTCATTTACATAGGATGCTTTAAGGCCATTATATTGGGGAAAAGTGGTGTTTACAATGGTAAAAATGAAATTTTTATTTGTTTTTGGAATCTGGGTAGGGCTTATTTATGTTGAATTTTGTGCCATCGTTTTTCATTCTTTCTGTTGAAATAGCTATTTTTCTTTCTCCATTCTCCGTTCTGGTGGGAAATTAGGATGTATTCAACTCTTTGATTTATGAACAAAAGAATCATGCTTCTATTTGGTTATAGGTTCTCTGGGTAGCTTTGTTGTTGGTGTCAAATTTACTATTTTTCTACTAACTTATGTAGTTGGTGGAACTTGAATAGATTAGGAAGGATCCAACAAACCATTAACTTGTTTTTATGTAGTTTTGATATAAACCTTGTATGTTTTGTAGCTTCTTGTTGAATTTTTTGGTCATAAATTGTTTTGAGAAGATATTTAACTTTTTTTTAAAAAAATTTTGGTTGCATTCTCTTTAAGAATCTGATAGCCAAAAAATTGGGTCTTTCTTACTACTTTACAGATAGAAGAGTCTAAGAAGTTCAGTGCACCATCTGTTGCACATACATCTCTTATGTCACAGACAAGTGTTGGCTCTGTAGCTGATAGCCGTGGGCCATCGCATATAATTCGCATGTTTCCATCTGATAAACCAAACAATGCGCCGTTTCCTCCTGGAAACCACCTTGGATCTTCAGCTACAGCCAATCAACATGCGGGGTTATCTAACCATGGTTTAGATAGGGACTCATCAACATTAGCATTTCCTAAAGCTGATCGAGCACAATTGAAATCTGATGGAGCATCCAGTGCACATCCAGTACATTGTAATAGCATTCTACTTTTGTTTGTTTCTCTTTTTTTCTCTCTCCTCTTTTTTGTTGTGGGTATATTGGATACTGTTCAGTCTGGTAATTCTGATTTGTATACTAGCTGGTTATATTCTCAATCAAACTCTGATAATGGCCTGAGTGCAACTTACAGGATGCACTCTTCGAGTGTATAGGTATACTTTTTCATAGGCTTAATTGTAGATAAAATTGTGTCCATCAAATTCCATAATTTGGTGGTTGATTCTGATATGTAAGGATTTTCACTGGGAAGTAAAATATACCTGATTGAAAGCAAATATTGTTATTCTTAAGTAGACATATATGCACATGCACTGAGTTAGGTTTTGAAGTTTGATATCTAATATTGAACTTTTGGGTAGCTTTTACTTTGATCTGTTAATTAATGGTTGCTTTATCACAAATTTGCAGCAAATGCATCTGGAAATCACATGTTGGTAAATGCACAAGCTTGGCCTATGCAACCTCACTCAACGTCATCAACTAAATTTGCACCAGAAAACAAGGCACCAAGTTACAATTCTGCTAAGGTTGAAGGAACTGCTGAATTAGGTGTGCCACGACCATTTTCTCAAGGAGCCAGAGATCAAAATTTCAGACCATTTATATCTCAAACTGCAGCTGCAAATATGCCAAACACGCATCCTCCAGTACAAGGGCTAAAGTATGTTCAGGCTTCATCAAGTTTCACTAGCCATAACGAAATTGCAATGATAGTCCAAAAGCTATTGCAGCCAAAACTTCCTCAACATCCCACATGGACTCCACCTTCAAGGGAATATATGAATAAGTTGTTGACTTGCCAAATGTGCAAACACAGTGTTAATGAGGTAGAAACTGTAGTGCTTTGTGACGCTTGTGAGAAAGGATTTCATTTGAAATGTCTAGAAGCAGTAAATCAGAAAGGAATTCCCAGAGGTGAGTGGTACTGCATGAGGTGCACATCAATGAGCAACGGGAAACCTTTCCCTCCAAAATATGGTCGTGTCATGAGAAGTGTGACTCAATCAAAAGTACCTTCTAACTCGACTGGATCACAGCCATCATCAGATAAGAAACTAGGGACTGTGGATCAAAAAGTCCAGGAGAAAATGACTGCAAACGGAAGCTCTAGTACACAAAGTCACGTTGGATCTGGTACTTCAGACAGAAATGCTTCTCATGTGAATATTACTGATGCAAGAGAACATACAGACAATAGTATGACATCAAGTGGACAAGATATTGATCAAGCAGCTTCTGACAGAACATTGCTAAATAACCAAGTTAAAAGCTTGGAGACTGTTTGTGAATCTTCTTCTGTTGGCTTATCAAGTGAACAGTCTCCTGAACATAAGCAAGTATCCGAACGTACCCACCATAAGCAAGTATCTGAATTAACTAAACAAACGCTACCATTACAAGGAGAGAAATTAGCTTCCTTGCCTAAATTGCAGTCTTCTGCTATGCCAACAGTGAACAACAAAGATTCCAAAACATCAAACAACTCACAGTATGTTGTCCAAACAGAAACACAAAACAATTGCGACATACCTTCAACAACTGAGGACCAACCTATATTGGTAGAATCACAGAACAAACCAGAAAAAAGTGATTGTGCTTCATCAGTTGACGTCAAGAAGACTGAGCTACTTGTTACTCATGTAAATCCTTCTGGTAACTCTGAAGCTAATGATGGCGCCAGTGAAAATTCTGGATTGTCTTCAAATGGCTTCCATGATATACAATGGATAGGCGATGCACTTAAAGTTCTGGATGGAAATACATACTATGAGTCTTGCTCCATCAATGGGGTATCATATAAACTGAATGATCATGCCCTTTTTTATTCTGTCCATGGCAAGTTGATACCATCTAAGCTTAAGGTGAGTAAATTATCAAGCTCTTCCATCATGATTATATTTTCTATTTTTAACAACTACAAACATGTAGGATTCTTAATATGGTTTTGTCTGATGTAAGAGCTGTTGTTGACAATTGCTTTCAGTTGAGAATCATAGATCTACTTTGCAATTTGTCATTTTAAATGCCTTGTTCTTGCTGTCTTTTATAGTACACTCAGAGACCTCATCTTCCTTGTCTCTTTACTTTTTCTTGAAATTGCAGGTGATGTGGGAGGATGGTAAAACTGGATTAAAATGGGTAACTGTTGAGCAGTGCTACTTTCCCGTTGATTTACCTGAGGGTGTAGGCCACCCATGTGGCCCTGAAAGCAATGAGGTAAGCTATTTTTCTCCTGAACTCTCAAATTATTTTACTATTTGAAACAAGCAGTTTTTTAACAATCGCTGGGGTAGACTAGGAGTGACATATATGATAAACAACAAGACTAATGGAAGTAAGGTAGTAGGCTTGCAATAGAAGGTTCATAAATCATTCTGTAATATCTAACTTTAACAGATGACGAATGGGGACTATAAGACACTAAGTTTGCTTGCATACCAGTAGAAAGAGGTCTTGCTAGAGCTTATCTTGAAAAGTGAAGGAACATCAATTTACTTAGAATTATAATCCCTCCTTCATTCAACGAGAACCTCTCTTAGCAGAAGATGACAGTTATTATGTAGTTATGCCACTTTTGCTCCTTGCAGGTCTATGAATCCAACCACGAATACAGTGTAGTAGCTAGCTTGATTCAAGGGCCATGCAAAGTTCTCCCTTCCACCAAATTCAAGGAAGACTGTGAAAGGAGTGAAATGGAAACTGATACCAGTACTCGATCGCATCCAGCTTTCTTGTGCAAGTATGCTGCTTCAATCTGAAATTCCTTGAACCATTTGCAAATTCTTACAATTGCTTTACTGAGATTCAGAAAATATACCTTTTTCTGACTCTGATTGAATGTTTGGGTTTACCGAATTACCATGATCTAGACATGGGTATTAGGATGGAATACATTGGTAGGGGTTATTTTAGGTGGTTTGGGGATAGGTGGCATGAGTGTTAGAGTTGTGTTTTCAGGATGCGATGTTAACTCTGTAATGTTGAGATGAAAATACCATGAATATCTTAGATGTCTGTTAGTCCTTTGGTACATGTTGACTTATGTTAAATATCTGTTTTGGGACCATGGATTAGCCTTTGTATCTGGGGTTATGGTGATTTCTTCATTTTTCACATTCTTTGTTTTGGAGGAAGAGAGAGAGAGAGAGATGAGATTGAGAAAGAGGACTGGTGTTAGTTTTGATTTCATGTGTTTATTTGCAAGGGATTTGTAGAATACTTGAAGAGAATTGAAGGGGAAAAGAGAGCACTATTAACTGAGAACCATTTGCATGGCTCACTGAACTCCCCATCTATTGGCCTATGGTTTGTATGGCTTGCCCTTGGTGGGGAGAGAGAAATTAGACTATTTGGACAGAATTTTCACAGGGATAGAATTCATGCTACTTCTGTGGTGCAGGCTGAGAATATCTAGTTCTGCCGTTGCCTTTTATTCTCTGCATTAAAGCTTAGAATGAATTGTGGCTCACCTGCCTTTTATTCTCTGCATTAAAGCTTAGAATGAGTTGTGGCTCACCTTTGTTGAAGACTTTATTTTTGTGTGTGTTGCAGATGGTTTTTTGATCAACGGAAAGGAACTTTCAAGCCTATTGTTGGCTAATTAGTCGTGCTCATATCTTTTAGAGACATAAATGATCTGACTGACAACTCATGGGGCTCCTTTGATCAGGTAATCGAGAATCCAATATATGCAGTTTGCTTCTGCCTCTTCCTTTGAAAATGCCGTTTTGCTCAGATATGGTGGCATCTCCAGTTTACAGTTTTGAAAATCCAAATCTAGCGTTTAAACATTATTTATTGCCTAATGTAGCTCTAAACCTTTCTGGCAGCTGGGATTTCTGCACAACGATATTTTTCCTCTTTGGAAAATGCTGTTGTGCTCAGATATGGTGCCATCTCCACTGTATAGTTTTGGTAATCCAAATCTAGCCATTATACATTATTTGTAGTCGAATGTAGCTTTAAACCTTTACAGCAGCTGGGAATTTCTGCACAATGATATTTTTCATGCCAAATAGTTGATGAGATCAATCAGCCTATATTATTAACAGTGAGAGCTTTGGTCGTCTAAAGCTTAATTCAGTCTTCACATGTCCATGTATTGGTTCTATTTCTTCCATATTCATTGGAGATTTTACCTACTCATGGAAAACAATGTTTGGAAGCCTGGATTGAGGCAGCTAACCAAAATGTTAAAGATGGTGAAGGTTTAGCTGGTCGAATCAGATTCAGCTAGTCAAATCGGATTCAATATAGTAGTTAAAATTTAAATATCCTAAAAGAATGTAACACAAACTTTTTGAAAGAAAATTTAGTTTTTTGAATCAAAGTGGGATTGAACTAGATTGGTTCGTTGGCTTTTGATTCAATTAACAAAAAGATTCAGTTCAATATTAAGCCATTTTCAAGACTGCTTGACGGAATTATTGGGTGGGCACAACCAGTTCGGTCCAGTTGTCTAATCATTGTGAAAAAGAAAGTGTTACTTGTAATGATCAACCGACTGTTAGATCAACTGACTGTTAGACGCTTGCTTTGGATTTTCAAGTCATTGTGAGATTACATTTGGAAAATGAGTGTCATTGAAAGGAAGTTTATGTTTTTTCTCCAACTTTTCACCTCTAGTATTATCTATTCCAATTTCTTTTCACTGCAACTCTTCGAATATACTTGGTAGTTTTTGAGTTCGTTTCTTATGTTATTGGTCTAAAACAGGTAAACTATATGGTATTGAGCCTTGGAGATTGATAAGGAGTTCTATGCACTCTTATATCATGTACAATATGTAGGTCTAGCTCTTGTATGTAAAGTTTCCGCTTGTCAAATTTTTAGTGCAACGCACAGCATTTTATGGTAAATTACACAATGAACATTATGCTCTGTTCTTTGAATCCTTTAGTTATTCATGATACGGAAATCATCTACTTTGAGTACTTTTACTATAAATTTGTTATGTCGTCTTTGAAATTATCATTTTGCCACAAAAACTCTTCAAGTAGATGATATAATTAAGGAAGAGTGAAATTTGTGCTTCATAAATCATAATCACTGGTACGCTCTAGACATAGAAAATATTATTTTTGTTATGAACAGGGGTCTTAGATGTGATGACGTTTCATTATGATCAATAAGTCCTCTAGCTATATGTATCATAGAATTATTTAAATCAACACTTATAATTGCGTCATCGTAGAAAAGCACAAGTGATATTGATTACTGGGTCAATTGCCAAATACGTGATTCTTTCTCTTACTGAAGAATTTAGCTGTGCTAAAACCCTAGATTGTTTCTCTCTGTCTCTCTGTGGCTCTCTCTTTTTGCATATATTTAGGCATGGCTGCACTGGGAGTTGAAATGTGTTTCAAGATTTGAAACGTTAGAACAAGATAAGGAACGATAGAGAACTAGAAATATATGTTCACATGGGTGAAAAAGGGAATGAACTTGTTATATCTCCAGTTACTTTGATATATAAGTTTAAGATATGTTCGCCCTAAATTTCATGCACGTCAACATTTCCAATAACGTTAAAGTGGGTAGGGCAATAGGAGCATCATTTCCTAATCATTTTGGTAGCTATATCACACTGGCATTAAAACCCGAGTCTCTATATTGCTTGAGGTTAACTTAAATCTTTCTTAGAGTAAGCGAACGATACTGCTGTTCTCCTATTATTTAGTAGATATGGATCCTGGTAAAGCTTTCTTACTCCCTATTTTGCTTTGTCGTTACAGAACCTAGCGCTATGTCCTTTTATTGCCTGATGAATCCAGAACCAATCCATTACTCTGTTTGACTTATCATTGGAAGGCTGTTCCTTACCCGTGTTACAAAAACCATGCCTCGGATAAAGTTGTCCAATAAAATATGCGGAATAGAGGTTTAAGAACTATAGAGTGTATCATGTATAGGAGACTAGGGCACTCAAAAATTCGTTGTGTTGTTTGATTCATCAATGGTCACATGGTCTCACATTTAAAGTTGGAATAGATTATGATTTTATTACTCGCCCTCCTTGTAGACCATTAGATTAGGGTCTACAATTTCCAATTTCCATGTCTAGTTGCAGGATTAATGGAATGCAAGACTTCAATTATTATTACCACGCTAAACCTTTCTCTTCAGTCAATCAGAACTTTTTAACTTGATGCCACAAGTTCTCAACTCGGTTGGCTTCTGCTTTCCTTGTCAAGTGACTTGAGTTTTCCAGAAAAGAAAGAAGTATAATATTGCCTTGGACTCGGTAAACAACAGTTTAAACGAACTGTCTAAAGAAGACAGGATCGTCCCATTGGACTGCAGGGACCACAGTAACAATAATAAGCAGACAAGAACACAAGACACAAGTTTAACTACCAAATCTTTTTTGACCATTCCACCACCTTTACCTTTCTAGCCACAGACTTCGCCGTCCCTTATCTGTTTGAAGAAGTCCATTACATGCATACGATAATTCAAGCATCATTTTTAGTCTTCCCATCGTACTTGACATTCTACCAAATCCAATGGCTAATACAGAGTCAAATCAGCAGGTTTGACCACAATTACCGTCTTTGCAATAATTACACCTATATTTTATGCAACAGAAAGCCAAAATTATGGCATGCAAAGTTAGCATGTTAAAAGTTGGAGGAAGAGGAAGCAAGCAAATGAAAAATGGGCCGGCCTAGTTTCTTGTGAACCGGCGACTATCACGCTGGTGTAGACTTTGAGATGGAATGATCAAAAGGAGGGGTTGATAAAGTGAGAAAAAGATGGGCAACAAGATTCCAGGTTTTTAGATTTTATGTAACTTTTGAAAGAGGCAAAACAGTAGTGATTATTCTTGCCAAGAATTTTCATCATCTACTAATCCCCTTTGCAACTTTTACTATATCCACACTACTTTTAGGACATAAAATAGCTAGTAAAAAGTTAGTATAATGGAGAAAGACTCCACTCAGTCTTTCTCCTGTTATTAAAGGTTCATATAGCACTTTATTATATTAGACTTCTATTAAATAAATCCTTACTTTATAAATTATAACTATTTATCCCTCAGATCCTTCACTTACATAAAAATTTATATGTTCTATGGCATATTTTTAAGGGATATATCTAATTAATGAATTTGAACTTAATTATACATAAGCCTTTATTTTCCTGATTTATAATATTACTGATTTATCAAAAAAAACTTAATTATACATTTGTAAATATAAAGGTTTAACGAGTATTTCTATTAAAAAAATTAAAAGAGGACAAACCAAATATTTTTTTCACACCTACTAATTCCCTTTGGAACTTTTACTATATCATCACTTTTAAGAACATAATGATCAAGTGATCAAGTCATTTAGTTAGGAAGAGTGTATAGAATTACATCATGTAGTAGTATGGCTTAAGTTTAGTGGTAAAACAAAAGGGTGCCTTGATAGTTCATATATTAGTATCGTACGTGTATATATATAATTTCTTCTAAATGTGAGATGATGTTCAGATCAGTTTGCTTGCACACTTTTACACCTATTACATTATGATGCATTAATTAGCTAATGCGTTATGATGCAGTTAATTAGGTTCCTTAAACGAAGGGTTAATGAAAGCCTGCGTCGAAATGGGTGCTATGGTGGCTTTTAGTTCACGTGCTTATTATTCTAAACAACAATGTTAATTAATATTCCCACAATAACTATCGGTCTAGTCCACTGGTAGTTATAAGAGAGGCTAATCAGGTGCTAACTGAACCTTGATTTTTGGGATGCTTGTTTAATACTAAATCATAAGTTAGTATGACTAATCATGTTTCTACTTTTAGCAGATCCCTCTCTTTATCCATGTTATCTCTTAACCCTACCATTAGTCTAAGATTGGCAATGAATAAAGCCATTATATTGGTCCAAACTGTTGTCACAAAACCTACTAATCATTTACTAAAAGCCATAAGAAAAATTAAAACGCATTCATTGCTCAAGACTCGTTCTTTTTTTCTTTCTTTCAATCTTTGAGGGAGTGTTATCTTATATTTGTCAACTTCTTGGTGTCGTTATAAGTGTAGTTGACAGAAATGATTAGATATTAATTACATTTAAGTATTTAGTCATGTTAAATTATTCGTTCGTAAGAATGTTCAACGGCTAATATGTTAGTTATATATTTTAATGTAATTTGTTTGAAAGAAAATGATCATAAGTTTGTTTTTATTACGAATAAGATCAGTTTTAAGTTTTTTAATTACAAATGAAAATATAAAAATTTGATGGAATCTTTCTTTATATGTTATTGACTATTCGGAGATTTGTCTTAAGTTCAATTATGCCATAAAACTTTTCAATGATGAAATATTTGCTATGATTAAAAAACTAAACTGATATGAAAATCTTGAACAGAGTCCACTTTTCAGTTTGATTTTCAGCTTTTCGATTTGATCTATTTTAATAATTCTTGTTGTTTAAAATCGGTTAGTTTATTAATTATTAAATCCGTTTTTATAAACTAATCAATTCTATAAACTAAAAGAAGCTAACTAAGTTTCATTTAAGCAGTCTCTTTTTTAATTAAACTTTAAGTTAATGATAGAATCTTTTAATCATATTTCAAATTCTTTCAATGTTTAACCTATTTGATGATGATCTAATACTTTTTTTTTTGATTCGAGGAAATCCCGTAGGCGGGCCAAGCAGGCACACCTTTTCGAGGGCCTAACTAGTACACCACTTCACAAGAGGACCAAGCGGGCGCACCTCATCATTAATGACCCAACTAGTTCTCCACCTACAGGTAAAACCCTGGCTGCTCCAGGTTCTTACAAGAGGGGTTAGCATAAAATCGAACTTGAGACTTAACCGAAGCCAAACTCCGCTCTCAACCATCGAGCCATACCCCTTGAGAGTGATGGTCTAATACTTGTTAAACCTAAATCTCTTGTCTTATGCATATATTATTGTTACTCTAATGACTCATAAAAAATGTATTTAAAAGGTAATTCATATTTGTCAAATGTTACTTTTATAGGAAATAAATGTAATGATACTAATTGTTGAGAAATGAGATTAAAACTCATTTATATTATCATAATTAAAATTTAATAAAAATGTTATACTTCTAATCTCTAAAAAGGAATTGAAGTAACACTATTTCAAATCAATTAAGAGGGGTAATCAGCTCAAAACTTTCTAT
>JAOTAX010000198.1:42785010-42800438 GCA_025629825.1 Erythroxylum guanchezii
CACTCAAACCTAAATAAACTAACATAAGCCATTAAATCAGTCCAAAAAATTGCATAAAAACGCAAAACCCAGGCTTATCGTCGACAGCACTAGAGGAGAGACGACAGGGGGTAGTTCTCGCCGGAGATGAGGGGGCTTCTTGTCGCCGGAGATGCGGCAGCTGGTCAGAGGCAAAGGGAGGAGGAAAATCGCCAGAGGAGGGGAGAGAAAGAGAAGAGGAGAGTCGAGGCGCGCGAGGAGGAAAGGGGGAGGCGGACGCTGTTTTAATCGATTAGTACCGACGGAATAAATCCGTCGGTATAATTAAAAATTTTCGTCGTAAAATTAAGTTTCTGAACCTAATTCCTTGACGATTTTTTCCGAGAATACCGACGACATAATTCCGTCGGCAAATTTGAATTCCCCAACAAGTTTACCGACCAATATTAAATTCCGCCTGTAATTGCAGATGGAATTTAATGCATCGGTATATTTCCGTCGCTAACATTTTCCGCGAATATTTCCCTCCAATTTTCGCAACAGATTTTAGCACCGTCGCACTTTTCATTCAATGTTCCGACGGAATATGCTTTTCCGTCGCCATTCACAAACAATTAGGTTTCCGTCGGTAAATGTCCATTGCTATTGATTTATTTTCTTGTAGTGTGCTGTTACATGATTCAGTGTGATGAATTGTCAATTTATGTATAGATTAGTTGTTACTCACTAAGCTATATGCTTAGCACGGTGGATTTGCCCCATGTAGGTTCAGAGGGGACTTAAGGACTGGGACAAGGCATTCACAATGGCCAAAGGAGTCTGAGTTTTGTATTGCTCAAAAATGTATTTTGTTTAGTTTGTTTTGGGCTTGTATATAACTTTGGATTTTTTTTTAAGGTTTGTAATAACCTTAATTCTAGATGGTTTCTGAAATTATGATATGGATTGTATTATTGTTTGAGATTCTGAGAATGCATGTGCGAAATGTTTTGATTTGTTTGTATTGTCTTGTGTGGCATCTACATATCCTCCCAGGGGGTATTAGGGTGTTACATTTCAGCAATCTCAATCCAATTCCTCTCTATTATTTTACAAGAATGGTTTTACGCTTCTCTTTTTTTCTTGTATATGTCGACGATATAATCACCACAGGTAACCACAACTCCACTATTCAATAACTCTTTCAATTCATTTTATCCAAAACTTCTCTTAAACTTTTGGGTTCCCTCAATTACTTTCTGGGGGCATTCAAGTTGCCCACACCTCCAATGGCTTGCACCTCTCTCAGACAAAATACTTGCATGATATTCTTTCACATACCATTATGCTACATATGAAGCCTCTATCCACTCCGACTGTCTCGTTTACAAAATTAAGTCATCATGACAGTTCTCCTTTTGATAACCTGACTCTCTATCGCAGCACCATTGGTGCTTTAGAATACCTCATTCTCACTCGCCCTGAAATCTCATATATGGTCAAGTCAATTTCTCCAACAACCAACTGAGTTTCACTAGCGTGCTTGCAAACGCCTGCTACACTATCTCAAAGGTACTGCCTCCCATGGCCTCTTCATTCGTCCAGTTCATCACTTTCATTTGATTGCCTTCTCGGATTCAGGTTAGGGGAGGATCTGAACGACAGAAGATCCACCAGTAGTTTTTGTGCCTATCTTGGTGATAATTTAATTTCTTGGTCCACTCAAAAACAACAAATGGTAGCTCAGTTGAGTGCCAAATCCGAGTACCAAGCTTTAGCTTGTACTACTGCTAAAGTTGCATAGATAATGTCATTGTTCAAAGAGATTAATTTTTAGCTTGAAGGTCACCTCTGATTTGGTGTGATAACATTGGAGCTGCAGCTTTAGCTAGTAATCATGTTTTTCACTCTCAGACAAAGCATAGATGTGCACTTTGTAACGGAGGAAGTAGCTCGTGAAGACCTCTCAATATGCTACATTTCAATTGAAGAACAATCTGTCGGCATCTTTACAAAACATTTAGCAACAGCACGACTTGGTTATCTCAAGACCAAGCTTATTGTAGGACACCAACTACACTTAAGCGAGAGTGTTAAAGACACAATAAAAAAAATTCTGTAACAAAATTACGTACGTGACATATTTCTCTTTATTTCTTAAATGTTCTCAGACAAACCTTTATTATAAATGTAGTGCAGCAGCTCTTGTGAGAGCAAGGGAGCTGCATATTACGATTCACCTAATGCCTACTTTATTTTCTTATTAAAAGCTTATCTGAGTTTCATCCGCAACCTTCTCAGATTCAGTCTTTAAACATACACAAAAACAACTCAAACCCAATGTCTATACCTACACATTTTGTTTTACTTTTCTAAGGAAGATTAAGAGGAAGTGAACGAAGGAGCTACTTTAACTTGGAAGAAAATTGAGGAAATGATGAGTACTGGACTGGACAGGATGAGAACGAGAGGAGTTTAACAAAGTTTAGGTTGGAACTTGGGTTCTGAAGAAGATAGGAACCTTGTCAGAAGAAGGATTGCTGGGTCTGAGGCTGATTCAGATTCCGGTCGAGATGACAGCGGACTTGACAATCAAACTTCAAATCATGGCTGGCTGTCAGTTCAGATGTCACTTCTCCTAATGAAAACTTATAAAAGTAGTTGTAGATGGACCGACAGACCCATTCTCTAATATCTTCTCCAATTATGTTTCTAAAATCCTAGCATTCATCCTTAAACAACTTGGAACCCTCACACCGAAATAGACACCTGTACTTTAGTTGTCATTAGAAAAAAACCTTCTATTTTAACACAGTAAGAAAATCACTAACAAGCTACCACTTTATTCCTCCAGTTGATCACAGGTGTCCTGAGAATGGTTCGAAACCCTGAAACGACGCCGCTAGATAGGTGTGCTTAAGTATTTGACAAAGCTGTCCACCACTCACCTTTGTCTGCTACTTCTTGGGGGTAACACATCACCGACAAAGGTCTCTCCTTACAAGGCCGAGACGAGAGAAATGGAGGGAGTGGGGTCTCGACTCGGCCGAGCCTCCTCTCGGTACGGCCCTTCGGCGACAGCGGCGGTATTCAACGGTCCCGTGAGGAAGTGGAGGAAGAAGTGGGTCCACGTGTCGTCGTCGTCTCCTGCTACCGCTAACCATCATAACTCCCACTCACAAAACAACAACAACAACGGCACTTCTCGGCTCCTCCTTCACCGGTGGACCCCTCTCACGACGGCCGTGGATGCTTCCTCCGACGAGCCTCCCAAGCGCAAGTTTCGCTATACTCCGGTAAGTTTATATGTGCGGTCCGCACTCAACCATCTGTGTTGGACATGTGTGCTTTGCTATGCTTTCTGGTTCAATCTTGAGGTGGGTGTCTTTGATACTAAACTGGTAAGAAAAGGAAGTTGGCGTATAGAATGTAGTTAGTGAACTGGAAATGGGTTTTCTTCCCTTTTCTTGAAACGTTTCTACTTCAAAGATTTCATCTAGTTAGTGAGCTTAATTTGCTTGGATTTTACTAACCTTGTTAAATTGTTGCTTGGGCTATAAGCTGATGTCTTGTCATCCCTTTAGTATTCGGCTTAAGCCTTTAACATGTAGCTAGAAATTGTGGATCTGATCGAGCTTCTTGAACTTTGGAGAAAACGATTTATTTTATGTGTAATGTCTGTTATGCAACATTTGCTCGCAAATTTCCATTTTCAGTCTTTGTTATTGCTATTGGGCCAAGAAAATAGTGAAGGTGATCAAGAGCTTGTTATTGCCAAATGTGACTCAGAATTATAGGTTGATTACTCTTTTTATCCTATAGATTGCTGTTGTGGAGGAACAGAGGAAGGCGGCCAAGAAGCTCGAGCAGGAAAGTCGTAGCAGTGAGACCAATCTGCTCACTGCTCGTGAAACCTTAAGGATTGATGAGCTCAAGGGGAACAAAGAGTTGAAGAAAGAAACTCAGGTCTGACTTAGACCCTGTTGCTTATGTTCCGCAGAAGTCAGTTTCATGTACTTCCTTCCATCCGATACTTCTGCCTTGGTTCTTGTTCAAAATTTTATACTTGCCAGGATAGTGAATGGAAATCATAGTTTTGTGTCCTGAACTAGGCAGATGTTTTATTGCATACTAGAGTTCAGTAAAGGTTAAGATTTTTCCCATTTTATGTGCTCAAGTAAAAAAGTTTATATTGTAGTTATGAAATGGGAGAGTTTGCTCAAGTAAAAAAGTTTATATTGTAGTTATGAAATGGGAGAGTTTTCTCCTGGCTTGTAGGTTGTGGGTTTGGGTCCTTGACCATAGTTGCTAAAATATATATTCCACTTACATTTTTCATGTTTGGTATAAGACTTATAGGCTACTGTTAGCTATGTAAATCATATATTTAGTGCAACTAATAAGAATTTTCTTGCCCTGTAGGAATCGCACACAAGTCATTTGGATTTGGGGTTGTCTTTGAAAGGCCGCAATATTGATAATAATTCTGTTAATCAAGATGGTCACTGGAAGAATGCAGGTTTAGGTTGATAGGTTGAAGCTCTCTGCACACGCGGAACAAAAGAATTGAATTCTCATGTTTTTATGCCGGTGGGTTATGAGTCACTCATGAAGGACGAGAAGTACATGTTTGTCTTGTAGAGTATCAGAACAAGCAGCTTTAGTTTAATTTGTGAGAGCAGCTAAAGTGCGAGATAGTGATTAGTTATTGAGTGAAGACCTATGCCCAAGTTGACGTGACAAGCATCCTTCGTCAACTGGTAATCTCTGATTGCAGGCTATCTCCATGTCTGAACTTTAGAAACTATATGGTATCATCTATCGAAGTAGACCAGACCATTCTGCATTCTGCAATTTTCTGTCCATTGCTTATTACGTGCAATGTTAGCTAATCGTTTCATGACGAAAACTTACGAAACACTTGGGAGATTAGACACCAGACAATTGAGAGCCAGGTTCATACCTCTGATCAGTCCGGTCATAGATGTTTAAATATAATAAATTATTAACTTAAATATAATTCAAACAATATTTAATTGGTATAATTACTTTACTCGAAAAATAATACCAACGAAAAGCTATCGGCTCATCTTTTACAATTTAGTTTCGAAGACGTAAATTCTATGGTCTGCAGATGACAAGCTAATCTAACAGGAAACTGTTACATTTCATCCCGCTTGTAAAGGGAACCTTTTTCTCCGCAGAAAATGCCTGACTCATCTTCAAGTATCAGATCCTTTTCCATCCTCCCTTGCTTCTGTGTCATTCTGCACTGCTCGAGTGACGCCAACTTCAGCTGGCCGAATGACCCTATCATAGAGCATGTATCCTGTCTGCAATGCCAACACAAAGAAGTACATTAGCATGAGGCTGTAAATCCTCGCCAAGAAAAGTAACTTCCATGAATTGTTACCATGGAGGTAAAATCTAAAATAGTTACGCCCAAAATGAAAAACATTATTCAACCAAGAGATAACGAGAATTCATAGGTGAAGAACGAAAACCTTTTCTGGAAGTACACTGGAAAGGGATAACTCACAAGACAGTAAAATAAGTAGAACCATTAAGAATCAACTGAAATCATGCAAAAACAATTGAAATCCATAATCAGAAAATATAGAAATAAGATTTTGCGTCAACTGATACCTTCAGAACAGCAGCAACCGTGCCTGGAGGCTTAGAAGAATCCGGTACTTCAAATGCTGCATTATGCCTATGTGGATCGAATGGTTCGTTTGATGGGTCAAATTTTTCTATTCCAAACTTCTTAAACACCTAAATTTTAAAATTGAAAAGAAATCAATCAGACACTAATCCAAGACGAGGTTGCAACTGAAACCACTATTAAACCCAAAAAAGAAATGCAATCATAAGGCAATAAGAGAAGAGCATCAATGTAGTAATTAGATATAATCACCTCTATAAGTTGTTTCTCTGTCATTTCAACTCCTTCCAGAAGTGTTTTAAGGAGTGGCACTGCTCCAGTAGAGTCCTCAGAGACATCAAGTTTAGCAAAACTTTCTTTTACAACTGAAGAAGCTCTTCCTAAATTGTCTGCAACATCCAGAAGACTCTTGGCAAAATTCTGCAGAAAAGCATTTAATAAATGCACATGTTGTAAGCTGTCCACACATACAATAGCTGTCCACGCATACAATATCATAATGAAACAGGATCCCATCAATATCCAAACATGTTTTCAGACATTAACTTATTGCTGGCCTTAAACAAACCTGTATGGCAAATTTCTTTGAGTTCTCTGCTTCGCGTTTGGTCCTTGACATGACATTTTCCATTTCAGCATATGCGCGGAGGACCTTATCTTGCATGCTCTCTATCTCTTTGTGCTTCAATTGTAGAAGTTCTTCTTTCTCAGCTACAAGCTTTACCAAATCATCCATTGATAGATCATCCTCAGACTCCATACCTGAACCAGAAAATGCAATCACTTAGTACTTCTTCACTTCTTTTCACAGCTTGAGATGTTGTTGGTTCAATTACAACCTGATTCTTTACTTTCTCCCGAGACTGAATCTTCAGTTTTATCAGAAGGCTGTTCATCATTTCCTTCTGCAGCCTCAGCATTTGAGGGAGAACCATTTTTCTCCGCCGAGTTCTCCTGATCCTTCTCATTAGTCTCAGGGGATGCCGATGAAGTGAATCCAAATCGCCCAAAGGGTGAGAAACTAGGCATTGCATGATGGAACAGAGAAACCTGACTTGGGGCAAACTGGAAGAGCCATGCCAATGAACTTTAGAATGAGAAACCTTGAAATAAGATAGAATCAATCGGGAATCACATTCAATTTTCAGAGATAGCACAAGGTGATTAGCAGTAGGAACCAAAACCAAAACGAAAATTAGATAGCTCCGTGACAAGCTTGCCAAACTTCAGTCTGAATTGAAAGAAAATCACACTTGAAGTAGCATGACATTCATTCTAGATAGCATACATGAAGCATGCCAAGGCCCATAATCAATGAGCACATGGAATTACAATCAAAGAATAACAAAAAACGGAGAAATGTCAACATCATAATACTTTTTTTGTCACAATAAACTGCTAACACTTCCCTACGATAACTTAAAAGGAAAATTATTAATATCTTAACAATTTCTCTTAGTTGTGTGCACAAAAGCAAGCAATGCTAAGATAACCAATGAGCAAGCAAACAATAAAAAGATTGATAATTTTACACTTGGTCACCCCAAAGTGAATGAGCACATCTTGTTCAATGTCTTACTCATAAATCACACAAGTTCAGAACTTTCATTCTCAATTTCACTTCCATCAATATCTGTTAAAGAAATATAAAACCCTAACAAAGCAATACTTAACCAAGCACAAAAAAGACTACAACTCCCAAGTATTAGCCAATTTAAACAAAATTCCATAAACATCACCAAAACACTAGGGGAATAAAAAACATGGGCATTCAGTTACACCCACCAGAGTTAAATGTTCATGAACTATCGATCGAATCTGTGTGGAGAGGACGGGCAACTGCTGCTTCTGAGCAGAAGATAGAAGAAGGAGGGCACGTCCGTCCACGTGCCTCGAGACGCGTGAAATAATCCGAGACATCAACATGGTATGCTAAGGAAGTTGCAGAAAGATCAAAAGAGACCTAAAAGAAACGGAAATTTACGTGCTTGGAGAGAAAGAATGAGTGACAAATAGAAGAATGTTAAGAAAGAAAACCTGGGGTTTTAGGGAGGTTTTAATCAAAAGACGGAATTGACCCTAGGTATTGAGGCAGGTATCCGGGCTTCGTCGCTATGGAATTGAAGACTTTAGAAGGGTATTTGCGGCTGAGTATTTGATAAAAAATTATTGTGTAGAATCCTCTAGAAACGCTAAGGATTGTTTAGTTAGACGATGATTAATGGACTGAAATGGAACAAAATGGAATAATTTATAATAAAATATAATGTAATATAATAAAAATTATTTAAGAGAAATAGAATGATTCATAATATAATTTAATAAAATCTTGTTTAAAAAATGAATGAAATGGAATGTAATATATAATAAATGACTATTATACTGTTATATAATATTCCTGTATAACCTAGAACAAGAAATGCAAAAACACTCAAATGTTATAGTTTTAAAACAGCAAAAACCTGTGACTTATGAAAAATATGTCAAGTCAAAATCGTAACAAACAATTCAAGTCACAGTTATGACTTGGACAATATTTTTATTTTTATTAATAAAAATTTTATTATTTTATTATTAATTATATACAATTTATTATTAATTATTTAATAAATTTTATTATATTAAATTATATTCTATTTTATTTGATTTATATTTAGAAATAATTTATTTATATTTATATTTATATAAAAATATATTTGTGACTTACCACAATTAAAGAATAAGTTTTTTATATATTTTTTTCTATTTTTATTAATAAAATTTTTATTATTTTATTATTAATTTTATACAATTTATTGTTAATTATATAAAAAAATATTATTGTGTTGTGTTGGTTGTTATGAGGGTAGGGTAAGAAATAATTGATATTATGAAAAATTATTGAGAGTATATTAAGTAATATATTATTATTAGTTTAAGTTCCATCCTAAACTCCGAATCAGAGATTTATCATTTTCACTGTTTAGAATAGAATGTAACGTAATATAACATAAAACCCTCCGTTTTCATCTCATTTCATTCTATTCTATTATAAAATCTCCTTCTAAATGATGAAATTGTGCTACATTCCATCTCATTCCATTATAAAACCCTTAATCAAACAAATCCTTGGAATAGGAGAAAATTGTTGTTATTATTGGGTATGCCATACATAAATTCAAGTATATGATTTCTTAGACTATAATACATAAACTTAAATAGTTATTTTTTAAATAATTTTATAATTATTTTTAATATCTTTAATTTTTAATAAATATGTTTGAATTTAAAATATCATTAAAAATACAGAAACTTAAATAGTTATTTTTGAAATAATTTTTTAAATATCAATATTTAACTCAAAATATGACAAAATTTCATTCATATTTACTAATAAATATTTTATTATCAAAGAATAAATAAAATATTACATAATTAATTTAATTTTAAATTCTATTTAATATTAAAATTAAGAAACATAAGTAAAAAAACTAAAATAAAAAATCCCCTTGTTCAATTAGTATAACATGATCTCTATGTGCCTACTAAACGTTTTTAAGTTCATTATAGGGAATTAACTTTTACTTTAGTGAGAATTAAAAGTTAAAGAGACATTAACTTGCAAGTGTTAATTAAAGTGAATTCACTATTTTATAATTTATGTAATATATATTCAAAAATAATTAATAAAATTTAAACCAATATAAAAAGGGATAGGGAGTTAAGTTAAATCTTTTTGAAAATTTTTTATTAAATAAATTATTTTTTAAATTCATTAATTTAAAATGTTTATTCTAATGAAACAAAAAATGACAAGCTGTAGTTGAACACTTGGGACTACCTAAGCTTCGAGCACTTTTGTTTTGGTATTCTGGAATTGTTACAAAAGAGTACTCCCGATTCTTTCTAAGCGTCCAACTTATTGAGATTTGAGTGGACTGATGCAGAATAGACCAGAGAGATGGTGATCATGTATCTGTTGTCGTCCCATGACAGGATCAAGTCCAGCTTCTCATTTTTCAGCAGTTTCTGCGGTAAATGCGCATTTTGTAAGCCACACTTAGCCCTTCTAAGCAGTCCATTAGGATATCTGTGATAGCTGAGACCAAAGGAAAGTGTTGTCATAGCCATGAAATGTACTCGCCTTCGAAATTTCCAAAGGATGCTTCCTACTCCCATTAATATTGCCTGACCGAGGAACTTATTGCAACATTTACGGAATTGAAGAATCCTCGAAAACATATATTAATGATGGGAACAAATCAATTACAAATTACTGAAAATGTTATAACTGCCTTGACACTTGAAGTAATTACCATCATTTCACGGAATATCATTTTACATTCACATATGATGATACTAATTAATTGGAATTCAGCACTTTTTATTTATGTCCAGTAAATCGTATAACCATCATGTGATGACAAGAGTATATTATCATATAGTATATGATAGGAATTTATGATATTTTGGCTAATAAATCGGTCCTTGAGTAGATTTAATATATTATACTTAGGTTATATCTTGCATTATTATTTTTCTTTTATCTCAGTTATTTTATTAGGTCATAATTGCATTTAATTATTTCACTAATAGAATATTCACTTTTAAATATATTTTTTATGTGAGTTATCAATTAAATCTCAATTTTAAATTCGCTTAAATTATATTTAATTTGCTTTTAGAATTATTCCATAAGATTACAACATGTATGATCCTTTGGAAATATTCAAAAGTAGTAAATTTTAAAAATAATTCTTAATAATTATATAAACGTCGTGAGAGTTTATTATGATGCTTATTTAGCCTTATAGAATATAAGTTGAGTTTTCATACCTTATACTAATCCCTTTTCATGGTCAATTTTACACAAATAATGGGAGTCAGGTGTTACAATATTAACTCCTTTTTGTTTAAAGTAGATGTCCTCAATTCATAAAACAAAACAAACTTAACATTTAACCAAAGTTCACTAGTCTACTTTAAAATTCTTCTTTTCAGAACTCATAATTGGCAACTTAAGACAAATATAGTAACCATTTAATCACTCGGGACCAACTTTCTTTTTTATCATATAAGGCTTACTTTTATGGTTTAAGTTTCTTTCTATTAATTTTCAGATAGAAAACAAATTTTGAACTTGCCTTATATCTATTTGTAGTTAATTTATTTTTTATCAGACATACTCTTACATTCATATTCAAAATATTTTATACAGATAAAATATACTTTAGAATCAAGTGTTACATAATACTTATCACATAATAATGTACTTATTTTGTTGATGTGACAATACAATGAATGAATGTAAATTTAGAAATGTTTATCAACAATATATCAATATCCTTATAATCTTAGTGATTAGGTCATTGGGTTTGCTATAATATAACATGTAAATATATACTTCACTTTACTTTTTGCAATTATATCTTTCACGTAATTATACTTAATATCTATATGCTAAGTTTTTGTAATGAAATTTAGGATCTTTTGTATAAGTAATTTTTACTTGATTATCATAGTTGATTAATATTGGATAAATTTCACTTTTAGTGAGTGTCAAATAAACTAAGAAACATTTAAGTCAAATAGCTTCTTGTACTATAATTGAAGGTGTTAATAAGTCCAAATTCCATTGTGGATAAAGCAACATTTGGATTGTTTTTTATTTTTTTAATGATATTACACCATTATTGAGTAATAGAGCAAATCCATAAGTATTCTCTCATCTAAATATCTTCTACAATAAGCAACTATATGAGCTTATATATGTAGGTCATTGCCTTAGTACAATGCGTAATCAATATTAACTTTTAAGTGCATCAATATGCCCTTTACTACTTTTCAATGTGTTTGAACTGGATTTGACTAATATTTGCTTATCATTCTAACAATATAACAAACATGTGATCCTGTGTACATTATTAGATATATAAGACTTTTAATTGTATTAGAATAATAAACTTTCTTTATTTATTTCATTTCTTGTGGTGTTGATGGATAAAGCTTTTGATTGAAACTATCGCATTTAACAATAAGATTTTCAATTAGCTTACAATCTTACATATAAAATCATTCAGGAATTTTTTGAATATATGTCACTATGAACGAGAAAATGATCTCTTTAAATGATTTATTTGAAATCCTAACCCCAAGAATGTATATAGCTTCACTAATATCTTTCATTTCAAATTTATAATATAACTATTTTTTGATTGTGTAACAAACTCACAATCATTAAAAGTAATCAATATATCGTTTATATATAAATATAAAATTACAAATTTATCTTTATATATTTTAGTGTTATATAAAGTTATCTTCATTAGTTATATAGAAATCATATAAAATAATTACATTATACAAATAAATGTACCATTATCTAAAGACTAATTTAAACAATAAATTGATTTCAACAATCAACCAACTTTATATTCTTTGCTTATCTTAATAAAACCTACAAGTTGCTCCATATATATTTCTTCTTCTAATTCTCTGTAAGAAAAATAGGTTTTACATCTATTTGATTTAATTGTAGATCTAAGTTGATTACTTTATCCAAGATTAATCGAATCAAAATAAACCTCATAATTAGTGAAAATATCTATTCATGATCAAATCTCTCTTACTTTATATATCCTTTAGTTATAAAGTGTGCCTTGTATCTTTCAATATTACGCTTTTTGCTTTATTTTGAGAACTTGTTCATTCCAAATAGCATTTTGCCTATTAAAGTTATCAATAAAGCCCAATACTTAATTGGATCTTAAGGAGTCACCTACTTCATTGCTTTCATCCATTCTTCCTTAGCAGGACTATTAAGACTCTTATTTACGTTCCTTAGCTGACACTCTTCTTGCGAAATAATCATATGAACTACCCCTTTTTATTTCAAAATGATGTTGGGGAATATTTTATGATTACTATACATAAATGATATTTAATAAATAGAAATTCATTAAAATCGCAATAATTTTCACTCAAATCAAATACAATATATAAATTGATATGGTCATAATATAAATTGATCTCAAGTCAATTCTTTATTTTTTAGATCGCTTCTAGTCGGATAGATTCCCTTTTCTTGATTACATGTAGAAGTACAATTTTGATCAAAAGTTCCATATAAAAATAAATCTTTTCCTACTTCCTCTTACTTTGGAAAGTGATTTTCAAAAAATGTGACGCTTCGTTATTTAAATTCAATTACTCATCTATTACCTCATTTACTTATGAACACATATATTTTTTAGTGTTCAAAATACTTAATAAAGATACTTCTCTTCCATTTTAGGCATAACTTTTATATTTGTACGAGAAATTTTAAACATTAGTAATACACTCCTATGGTCTTAGGCTTATTAAATTAGATTGCCTATTTGTCCATAACTTATATAGAATGTCTGTAATTAATTTTATGAACACCTTATTAAGTACATAAGTAGTTGTGAGCAATGCATCCCTAATGAATGAGATAAATTTACTTGTGTCATTATAGATCTAATCATTTTAAGAAGTGCTTTATTTTGTATTTTTACAATGTCATTTTTTGGGGGGTTTAAGGGATAGTAAATTATCCTTCTATTCCTTTTTTGTCATATAACATCTTGAGCTTATTATACAAATATTCTTGTCCTCGATCAATTCTTAATGCTTTTATTTTATTTTCTAATTAATTCTCCATCAAATATATATATTACAAAATAATTTATTATTCTTGATTTATAAAATCAAATAGATATGAGTATACCAAGTATAGCCATCTATAAAAGTGATGAAATACACAATCTCACATCTTACCCTTATATTCATTAGACCATAGAAGTTTGAATGAATTCATTATAATGGATTAAAAGCTTGTTTTCCTTTCTAAATGGCTTTTTACCATTTTATCAACTAAACAATATTTACAAATAGGTAGGTCTATTTGATTTAAATCACCTAAAAAAACCTTCTTTAAATAATCAATTTATTCAATTTTGACTAATGTGACATAGTCTATCATACTACAAAATTCTATCATAATTTAAATTACTATATGATTTAAATAAGTATTACCTTATATTAATACCTATATAAATAAGGATGGGAATAGGTCTAATTGGGTCAGACCTATTATTGGCTTGGCCTAGCTTGAACCCCTAACTTGTAGCTTAAGCCTAGTTTGAAACCTAGTTAGGCTCGAGCACCGCTATCTAAGCTACCCAAAATGATGTCTTTTTATGGGAAAGGGTTAGGTTACTCGACCCATTTGAATAGGGCCTCAGCCTTAAGCACGAACCTGGTCAAATTGGTTCATGCAATTTACTCTATATACAAACAACATCTAGTATAATAAAACCATTAACAGACATCCATTAAATTACAAATGGTTAGAAGATATAAATCCACTATAATACCATTGAGGAAGTTTACATTAAATCCAAGTTTAATTAAAGCCAACTCATAAATAAGATCACGTGGAATCTTTGGAGCAAATAATACTTTATGTAAGATTAAGGGATAGCCACAACATATCTAACTTACATAAGTTAATTCCCTGTAGAGCAATTCTTGACTTATCACCTACATAAATCCATCATATTCTGTATGGGATTTTATATAATTATATAAAGGAATCCCTATCCTTCACTACACGGTATGCTGCTCTTGAGTCTACAATTTATAAATAATGAAATGTTGTTAGAAAAAACACGATAAGGTACATACATAAAACAAAATTTTGTACTAAAAGGTTGTAACTTTTTAAGCTCTCAATAATCAATTGACTTAAGTGATTGTTATTGCTATAATTGTAGTATTTCACTGTTTCATATTCTTTTTCTTCAAAGGATGTTGTCCTTTCCCATTTTGGTTTCACTTGGTCTTATTGGGTCCCTAAGCATGTGATTGTTATTGCTATAGCTGTTGGACCCCGAGCCTTTCTGTAAGCTAGGACTTTTAACCGAGAAATTATTGGCAATTAGTTATATGTAAATAAGAGAAGAAACTATGAGTTTGAAATGAAATGGAAAGAGATTGATTGTATCAAAAGTTATAGGATTTGGTTAAGGGTTATGAGTTGGATAATTTTCTAAACATAGTTCAGTATTTTGTGAAATTCAGGAGTTGTAGAGATCCGATTGAGTTGATTCTTGAGACAAAATAAAATTGAGATATGGGGCTATAAATCATGTGAAGGGGTTGAAATTCAATTTCACCCATAAGATTGTCAATTTCTAGATTGAAGTTGGGTTAATGTTCAGTTTCGGATGAGTAAGAGCTGAACTCGTATTTTGGCCATAACTTCTTCGTTTATTAACCGATTTGAGAGTTCTTGGTGTCATTTTAAACATGAGACATAGAGGAACACTTTTCAAGAAGAAAGTTTTACCAAATTATGTCATTTACCTGCCCAAAATTTAGAAGCAAGATGGCAATTTTTAAGGGCTAAATGGAGGGCAATTTAGGAAGTTCATTTAAGAAGTTAAAGTTGTAGGCTTAAATGGAGGGGCAAGAGGATAAGTTAGCACTTACTAAATGAATTGAAGAGGGGCTGTCGTGTGAGGCAAAGGAGAGCACGAAAATAAGAAAGAAAAGAGGGAAAGAAGGAGAGAGAAGAAGAGAAGTCGTGAGGGAGAAGAAAAGGAGAAGAAAAATCGAAGATCCAAGGGGAAAAGGAGGAGATTTTCGTGGAAAGGAAGAAGATTCAAGCTTTCTAAGGTAAGTTCTTCCTCTTTCCATCTTGTTTATTGAAGAAATGGGTTGTAGTTTTGTAATGGAGAAAACCCTAGAGAGAGAAAGTGGTTGGAGGAAGAAGAAGATGGATGGATTCAAAGGGGCTTTT
>JAOTAX010000198.1:42805258-42815399 GCA_025629825.1 Erythroxylum guanchezii
ATTATAAAGAATAAATATGTACAAATCGTCCAATTACAAGTGCCACTGGAGACACAACGAGCCAAAAGAGCTTACAGGAATAAACAGGCCATGAGAAAAACAGTAAAACACTCAAAAGTGAGGCATGACGAGAACAAGAAACAGCCAGAGAGAAACTAAAACCAGGGTGCTCCACCAAAAACCAAAGCGGCAATATCCATGTGAAAAGCAGACAGTGAGTACTAGGGCAGACGAAATTAAAACTGATAGACAACAACTCTTGTACACTCTGACCACCGAAGAAAAGGTGACCACCACGTAGGAAAAGCAGGCATGACCGTGGCAAGGAGACCCCTCAAGCTGCAACCGGGAAGTACCAAAACAGAGAATCTGCAAAAGAAAAGAGTAACCTAACTAGAAAATTACCTCCTCGCTGTGTATAGGTTGAGTAGCTCCCTAGCGTAGGAGACAACGCGGAAAGACACTCGCTCATCCGCCAGGGCTTCATTCTTAAAAGTCCTTGCATTTCGTTCAGTCCAAATGTGGTAAACGGTAGTGGAAAGCAAAAGAGGGAAGTGAAGGAGGGCAGGAACTCTGGTTCTGGAAATCGTGCTATACCAGGATAGGATAGTTGAAAGAGAAGAAAGGTTGGGAGTGGGCAAATAAAAACTGGTGAGGCAATAACTCCAAATGGAATGAGAGAAAGGGCAAGCAAAGAATAGGTGGTTGATGGATTCATTAGCTGAGAGGCACAAGAAACAGTGATTAGGAGTGTAGAGGTAAGGAAGTCTATCTCGGGTCGGAAGCTTTCGAAGGAAAGCTAGCCACAAGATAAAGGAGCAACGAGGAGAGCTGTATGTAGACCAGACCAATTTATGCCAAGGAACAACCAGTAACGGGGGTTGCAAGAGTTGATAAGCTGACGAATTGGTATAGCGCTTAGTGGGGCTCGCTAGCCATTCCAGGCGGTCAGGAAGGGTGTGATTTGGGAAATAACCTGGGGGCTCAAGGTGGCGAAGGAGGTCCATAGAAGTCTCCCCCCAGCTCCAAGCATCATTGAGGATTACTTCGGAGACACGAGCTGTGAGTGGAAGCGCCGAACTATTGATCTCCCTGGAGGTGGCCAAGGTGCTCAATATGCCACTTGGGTGCCACGGATCCTGCCAAAAAAAGGTTGACATACCATTCTCAATCCTAAATTTGAATTGATGACACAGCCTGTCCCGGGCCATTAAGAGCTTTCTCCAATTCCAAGAACTGTTATAAGTAGGAGCAGCACTCCAAAAATTTGTTCTACGGAGAATAATAGTATGAACCCATTGAACCCACGGAGCTTCTCGATCCTCAAACAAGTACCATATATGTTTACCTAATAGAACTAAATTCCAAGTAGACAAGTGTTTGACCCCTAAGCCCCCTTCCTGTTTAGGACGACAGATATCACTCCACTTCACCTTAGCCTTATGATGAGGCACGACCTTACCCGCCCATAAAAAGTTCCTAAGCTTAGCCTCTATATCCTTGAGGATAGATGAGGGGAGGATAAAATGAGAGGACCAGTAAATATGGAAAGTGGAGAGGACAGAAAGAACCAATTGGAGCCTTCCCGCCTAAGAAAGGCTCTTATGGGTCCACTGATTGATCCTATTATCAATACGATCTAAGAGGGTAGCACAATCCCTTCTAGATAGATGACCTGTAATGAGGGGAAAACCTAGGTATCGAAAGGGAAGGGAGCCTTGACTAAGACCAGAGACAAGGGACATCCAACGACTAAGAAAAGCTACATCCGGGGAAAGGTAAAACTGACTTTTGGAAGAGTTCATATCCAGACCTGAAAACTGAGAGAACGTGAACAAGGAATCCAGCAAAATCTGGGCGGAGAGCAAATCACCATGGCAGAACATTAAAAGGTCATTTGCAAAAAGGAGATGGGTAAGCTTAAGGCTTTGACATCTCCAGTGGTATTTGAACTGGGGGGAAGAGTCTATAGGAACTCTCAAATGCCTAGAGAACACTTCCATATAGAGGATAAAGAGGAAGGGAGATAGGGGGTCTCCCTAACGTAACCCAAATTAACCTTTAAAAAAGGGAGTAGGAGACCCATTAACAAGAATAAAGTAAGAGGAGGTGGTGATGTATTCATGGACCCACTCGATAAACCTCGGAGGGAGACCCACTGCTTCTAAGGTATTGAGAAGAAAGTCCCAATGGATAGAATCATAGGCTTTGCAAAGATCCACTTTGAAAGCACACCGCTTGTAGGAATTGGAAATGTGGTAGTTCTTGAAAATTTCTTGAGCTAAAAGGATGTTGTCCCCAATATGACGATTCTTGATAAAGGCACTTTGATTATGGCTGACTAGAAGAGGGAGAACAGAGCTAAGGCGATTGGCTAAAATTTTAGCAATAATCTTGTAAAGCATATTGCAACAGGAAATGGGCCAAAAATCTTGGACAGTGGAAGGGTGAGCTGTCTTGGGAATGAGGGTGATGAAAGTAGAATTAAGCTCTTTTAGAGGTTTGCCCTGAGTGAAAAAGTTCTGTATTGCTTCTATAACTTCCTCACCTATAAGAGGCCAAGCCTTTCTAAAAAAGTGCTTATTAAATCCATTAGGGCTAGGAGCCTTATCAGGACTAAGAGAATTGAAAGCCTCAAGGATTTCTCAAAGGGAGACTTCAGCTATTAAGGCAAGAGAATGAATGTCCTCAAAGGGGTGAGGAAAAAGAGAAGAAACAAACTCCTTTGAAGAATGAAGAAACTTAGTGGCCCCTAGAGTGCCTCGGAAGAAATCCGAAAAGAGGGATTGAATAGCACCAAGCTCCTTTACCCTTCTACCATGACCCACCTCTAGGGAATGAATGGCATTTCGGTAGTCATCATACAAAATTTGATAGGTGTAAATTATGTTTAATTAAACAGTTAAGAATTATAAATTTATTTTTATATTTGAGAACTGTGTATTTAGTTCTCAAATGATAATATTACGGGTAAAGATTGTTACTAACTGGCCATACTATATATGTTTATTTAATTGATATGTTAATAGTTTAGCTTTTTTGTATCTATCCTTTAAATTGTTTTTACCAATTATTTTTAATTTAAGATGTAGAACACATATGTAATTGCCCAAATGAAGATTTTAATGTTGAGTACGAAATATGTAAATTTATTTGATTCGCTTTATCAGGTGGAAAAATAATAATTACGAAGCGGGTCAACGTAAGTGTATAAAGTGAAAAGTGAAATCTTGTTGAACACAAACTAAAGTGGTTCCGTAACCCAAGCTAAAGTTGATGACCTGTGACTTGAAGAGTAGAAGTAGACTTATCTTTCCAATGGCTTTAGGAGGCCTAATCTACCAATATGTCTTCTCTGGATCAGTTAGTCCCGAGTGGGTGAAGGGAAATTATGATAAGTTGGTTGGTCGGAATTAAAATAATTTTTTAATTTAATAACTTCTTAACTTTAAATGAGATTTTATAAATTACAATTAATAACACTAAGTAAAACAAACTATGATATGAAATTAAAGCAAATAAAATTTAAATTTTATTAGAATTTTAATGTGGAGTACGTTTATCAAAAGATTTATAACCATATCAAATCACAGTTAACAATATAATGACTAAAAAGTTAATGGTATAGTTCCATTTTGAACCTCTTATTCAAGTTTCAATAGGCCACGTTTTTCCACATTAAGACATGTTCCTGTACATGTACCTTGGTACTGTACAGGAACCTGTCATACATCTCTCATTGAGTAATAGAGATATCAAGAAAAATAAGGGTCGTGGCCAGTCTACTCTTTATACCAGTACATATGCACAAGAACATGCCATACATCTCTCATTGAGTCATAGAGATATCAAGAAAAATAAGGGTGTGGCCAGTCTACCCTTTATACCAGTCAATGTCAATAATCAATGATATAAAAATTGGTTGGCTGATCTCTGGTAGTTGGTTATCAGAATTTTATATTCATCATCTTCCAGAACCAAGTGTGGTTCTCCACATCCGTGCAGTTGTGGTTGTGGAGATGTACTTGTTATCAGGAAAACTTCACAATAAGGACCTGACAGTATGGTTGGTAAGACCAAGAATGTGTAGACACGGGTATTGGATGGCTGCACATGAAAAATAGCTAGCTGATAATAATTTCTTCCAAAACAAGTAAATATTCATCTTTGCTATAAATGTCACTAACTAATGTTAGTCAATGCGGCCGATGCAACTCCATACCAAGCCTCAGAAACCTGGTAGCCAACTCCATTTCCTGACACAATAAGAGCACTTACCAGCAATAATGAGCAATTAAGTCTCCCAACAACTCCAAGTATTTATGCCTTTTAAAAAAATTATTCAATCTCTGCACCACACCAGAATCATAACAACTCCAAGTATTTATGCCTTTCAAAAAAAGTATTCAATCTCCCTGCACTTCACAAGAAATCATAATTCATACCAGTCTCACCATCCACCTCCAACTAAGTCATAATATATACGTTCCTATTAGGACAAGACTATTATGGCAACTCATTACCAGCTTTGGCTCTTATCGGGGATATTGCTACTGCAATTTACCCTCAAGGTGAATGCAAAAGTTCCAGCCGTTATCGTTTTTGGAGACTCTACAGTTGACTCAGGTAACAACAACCAGATTTCTACAATCCTGAGGAGTGATTTTGCACCATATGGTCGTGATTTCGTGGGTGGACAGGCAACAGGAAGATTTTCCAATGGTCGGATTGCAACGGATTTTATTTCTGAAGCATTTGGTATTAAACCAACAATACCTGCGTACTTGGATCCAGCGTACAGCATAAAAGATTTTGCAACTGGAGTTTGCTTTGCTTCCGCAGGAACTGGCTTTGATAACGCTACTTCTGATGTGCTAGTAAGTGATGCTGACTCCGTAGGAATCAAAATGACTTCCGAAATCTGTTCTCAAAGAGATGTTCTTTCCTTCAAAATGCAAATTCAGATCAGAATATTTGGAACTTTCCTATTTCGAACTTTAATGGAAAGTTGAGAAACATAACTAAGTTCAAGTGACTAAGTCTGAAGGAATATCCTCTGTAGTTTAAATGTGGTTAATATACATATTCTTCACGATCCTCTTAACTTTTGCAGTCTGTAATACCTCTTTGGAAGGAAGTAGAATACTACAAGGAATACCAGAAGAAGCTTAGAGGCTATCTTGGGGACGAGACAGCCAATCACATTTTACGTGAGGCACTGTACCTGATAAGCATTGGAACAAATGACTTCTTGGAGAATTACTATGTCGTGCCAGGAGGCAGATCATCAAAGTTCTCAGTCAAGGAGTACCAAAATTTTCTTTTAGGAATTGCCAAGGACTTCGTCGCTCAGCTTTATCACCTTGGAGCTATTAAGATAGCTGTAACTGGTCTTCCACCAATGGGGTGTTTGCCATTGGAAAGAACCACAAATATACTATATGGAGGCGAATGCATTGAAGATTACAATAACGTGGCCAAAGAGTTCAATCGGAAATTGCACGGGTTAATTGTGAAGCTGAACGAGAAGCTTAAAGGGATCGAGTTGGTCATTGTAAGCCCTTACGATCTTGTCTTTCAGATAATCCAAAGTCCAAATTCTTATGGTAAGTCTTTCAAGTCCTCTCTTTCACGCGTGCATATCATTTTCCCCACAACCTTTGTTAAATGTGCTTCACCAGTAATTTTATAGACATCAATTCACCATGCACATGCAGAGCCCTGCAATCTGGCATGAAGTTATTGAATAGTATATACACTTGATTTGAAATGCTAACCAGGCGAAGTGATTGATCTGAAAGTATTTATTACTACTCATAAGATTGGAAAGCACACTGTAATTAATTATAATAGTTAAAGAGTTTTTTAATTCCATAAATATTTCACGGTGAGTGAGCACAGAAACTGATTTGTTCCGACACGGTTTTTCATTGCAGGGTTTGACAATGCAGCAATAGCATGTTGTGGGACAGGCTTATTTGAGATGGGCTACATGTGCAATAGAAAAAATCCTTTTACATGCTCAGATGCAAATAAGTATGTGTTTTGGGATGCCTTCCACCCTACAGAGAGAACAAATGCAATTGTAGCTGATTATGTGGTGAAAAATGGCTTAGCTCAGTTTCTCTAATGATGGCAAGAATGATATCAACTGTTCTCGTTAGGCACTTCTGGTACTAATCTTTCTAGTTGAATTGCAGTCTTTATGATCTACTGGTCCTTCATTAACTTTTCATAATATACCACCGGGAAAGATTCCTTTTTAGACACCTGCATTGTAGCTCAAATAGTTCATAAGTAACAGGAACTCAGAAAGATAAGACTTAAAGAAGGGAGCAGTCTTTCACAGGTCCAGTTTAATAAAATGATTTTATGTCCTGATAACATAGGAAGTAAAGACGTACTCAAGCAATCAAGATGAGCGAAAGAGCTTCACTTATTTACCAACCATGAGCCCAGCTTTAAAAGTTAAAGACTTTTTGGGATTTGCAGTCTGTAGAACTCAAAGCATCTTTAATGATGTCCCTCCCCACAATTGCACTAACAAATTTGCCCACCACTTTATGCCAATATGTCAGCTGATGCAAGAAGATTAAAGCCTAGGAAAACTAGGCAGGCCGAGTAAACTTAATCAGTGCAGGAAGTACAGCCAGATCAACCTGAGACTTGCCCATAGGATATCTTTCAATACAACGAACCATATTATTGTTGTGCGATCCTAACGTTGAAAAGCAAGTTGATAAATGATAATTAATCAAGGAAACAAGCAAACTACATAATACGCATAACTAGAGTGATGGATGCGCTGTGCGTTTTCTTAATGACCCTGCATTTGCTTCTCAAGGTCTGGTACTTCTTCGGGCCATCGAATTGAGATCTTTCCTCTTTTGATAGAAATCAAGTACTAAAAAGCATCAGGGTCATAATGGTACTTCTTGTACCAGAAAAAAATTCAATCATTAGCCTAAAGGTCTAAAAACTTTGTCGCAGAACATGAAACATGTCTGACATCCCCGTGATTTATCATAAGAATTTCAGACAACAACATGGATTTGCAGGTAGGATAAACGAGTAGCTACAAACAAATGGTTGAACAGTCAGTAGCTGGACGTCGTCGGTCTTGATGTCGCACCGCACTCGGTAAGCACGAAATCTAGGATTGACCCTGTGATCAGGATTGTTTTTGTGATTAATTGGATTACTATAAAGGGTTCGTGATATCAGCTTACTACGAGAATTGGTGAGAATTGGCAGAGAGGAAGAGATGCGTAAATAGTTAATTCTTGTTATTTCATTGAGAGCTGGTAACCTATAGAACGAACACGTGTATATAATATACTTACAATCAAGTTCGCTACGACATCGCTTCTTCTTTCTTATTATTTCTACACAATTTCATTCGTTGTCATATCACAAAAATATTCTTTCTTCTAGCTCTCCTGTAACTTCCTTCCCGTTTTAAGGTGTATTTGGTTGACAGGAGGCAATAGTAATGAAATTTATAATGAATAATGCAAAAAATAATAATGGATATAATTATTATAAATATGATGGATGGTTAAGATGAAGGAATAATTACTATTATTATTAATAATGGTTAGTTTGTTAAAAATTTTGAGGAATAAAAATTTATTAAAATTTTGTTTTATATCAAATTTTAATATATTTTAATTAATTATATTTAATTTATGCACCCATCTATTGTGACTAAAATGTTTAAAATCAAGTATATTGTAAGATTTCCTTTCCAATAATTCTTGAAGAAAAAATGATCTAGCATTTGCTTGCTTCAACATGTCATCAGCTACATAATGTCCTTAGAGTACAATTTAATCATGTTTTATAATCTAACTAAATGTAAAATTAAAATGTCTAATTAAATGGAAAATGAAGTGGAATGTGAAATGGAGTATGAAAGACAACAATTCTAAAAAGTAATTCAAAATTTTGATAAAAAAATTAATAATTCAAAATTTTGAACTATTGTGATTATTTTACAATGAATTATTATATATAGATATGTATTATATATAGATAATTATTATATAGAAATAATTAGGAAAAAAGAAAAGAAATGTGATATATATATTATATATAGAAATAATTAAAAAAGAAAAGAAGTGTCGCGCCTGTGACACTTTTGTCACGTCGGTGACAGTTCTTGTCACGCGTATCACACTTGTTTTTTTTAGAGAAATGTCTTTTATTCCTCTCATAATCAGGAGTATGAAGTAATGCCCCAAATTTAGATATAAAAATACTGTTCATCTAATAATAATATATTTTCAAGCAGTTGTTTTCATTCCTTATCTATTTCTTTCTTCCCAAACCTATCAACCAAGTATCCCTTGGTCTTCATTTCTAGTCGTAACATTACTCTCCCTCTTGACAACCTTATCCACACGATTGACATCTGAAAATTGTTCATGAAGATCATAAAGATATTCTCAGGAAAGGTATGTTAGATTATTTAATGTCTCATGTGACTTATAAATTTTAGTCCCATGAAAAGCACCCAAGATAATGGTTATTGGGTATTACAGAATGGATCTTAAATGGGTTAAAGACTTTTTTCCTTTCTCTTCCAACAATGAACCATCATGATGGTTGGTGATTGAGTATATAAGTTTTAGAGAATCTCAATTATTCTAAACCATTGAAGAACCACATTAAAGAAAGGAAGCAGAAAGGGAATAAATCAACATCTTACAAAACAAAACAATCATGGATACAGGTACGCAAAAATCATTTGATCCATAAATGTCTTACAATTGGTATCACTACAAGAAAAATTAGTTTCAGCAACTATTATTAATGGTTGCTAAAAGTAAGAAAATGGTTGTTAAAAGTTATAGCGATCAAAATCGGGTTGGTCACAGGTGGTCACTATAGGGTTGTTACTAAAAGTGCTCAGTGACAAGTTATTACGTATCAAAGCCTGGTATTGAATGATTTGTTTTCTACGGTATTTTCTACCGTGTATAGATATGATTATGTTTCTGTTTATGTTATCTGAAGGGAGTGTTGCATGATCTGTATTTTTTTGTTCATGTGCAATGCTTCATCATCATAATAAACAATACAGATGAATGGTTTAAATTCCAGAAACGAATGTTCAGTATTGATATGTAATGTATATGGGTTAAAATAAGAGAAATACACATAAGAGAGAACCGACACTCCCAAACTGAAAGAAACCATCCTTTGTTTATTATATTGCCATGCGTGGAAAAGTATCTGTGATTATAATGCTATCATGGATACAGATATCTATTATAATGATGCCATCGTCTACTGTGATTAACATTCGATGATGATATATATGTGTGCCTTCTTTGTTGTCTGGTATTATAAATGGTGTTGATACAGAACATAAACACAAAAGAAACCATACGTTGTGTTGATAATGCCATGCATGGAAAGATAAGGTTTGGGATAGTTTTAGGTTGGGAAAAAGAAACGAAACCAACCATTTGTTTTTGGACTTACCGTTGTGTTACTGTGTAAGCTATGTGTTTATGGTCGTTGAAAAACAACAAAATTTTCAACGACCATCGAAGATGAAGAGTAATACATAGTAGAGAGAAACCAAACATGTCATGCATAGTTGTTAAGATAAACCCGAAAGTTTTCGGTAGGAAGAGAAATAAAAAGAGCAACGTAAGTGAATAATCCATGCAAAGAAACGTTAGAATAGAGTTTAAAGAAAAAAACGAAACTAGAAACGAACCAACATCTGAGGAAGAAGAAGGAGTAACTATACGCGCCAGACGTTGTGTAGGAGCTAGCAAACGCTGACGCGTGCTCTGCATGCGCCAGATGGACTTCTAAGCCCAAAACTGATTTGTTTTGGGCTTTTGAGCTATTAAAAATTAAAATTGAGTTAATAAATGTTTATGGCCCAATTATAATGGATTATTTAATTCATAATTGATTTATACATAATATAATTTGGAAATTATTGCCATATTATATATTTCTTTGGTACTTTGAATATTTTATATTTTGTAATAATTGGAATTAAATTTTCCTAATGTATGTTTAATGTAATACATGACATTATAGACATTTAGAATAGTTTGTTTGTCACCAAAGTGACCAAACTAATTAAATTAAATTTTGTCATGTATGATAATTGTCC
>JAOTAX010000198.1:42819994-42841374 GCA_025629825.1 Erythroxylum guanchezii
TCCAACATACCATTATCATAAGGTATATACTTGAATGTCCCTCGGGTATTCGGGTATTTGCCTTATGGTAGTGGGATGTTGCAATTCTGGTATAGAAGATTAACCATGTGTTGATTACTCATTATCCTTTCACTTCTTTTTAGTTATGTTTGCGTCATTATTATCCATGAATGTTTACCACTTTTTACATTCCTATCTATCTATTTTACATATTTAGATTCATATTCTCTACATATATTTCTTTGGAAATGTTTTAAATATCATTTTTCACCTTCTCTTTTACATTATTTATTAAGATATGTAGATTATCGAAATACTCATCAAACACATTTACCTCTCTATAACTAATAATAAACCTATGTCTTTACACTCCAATTGTCAAAACTTTCGGGCTTTTTATACATTTATTAAACTTACCACTCAAAAAAGTCAGGTTACTAAACATATTATTGATTTTTGGAAACTTCAACTCCTTCTATTATTACAAACAATTGAATCATATTCTCTATCTCTAGATTTTCAAAATTGTCAAGATCGTATCACTAGTAATACAAATATCTATAATCAAGAATTATTAGAACTTCAACAATTACATAAACAATTTAGTGAACATTATCAGTTACACATAGATGGAGCCCTCTAGTTGTAATTTTTGTCGACAACTACAAAGTCATATACAATATATTGATCAATAACAGTTATACTATCAAGCAGAAAAAGTATATTATGAAAATTGATATAATTATTTTTAATTTAGTATTAGTAATCCTAATGCACTTAGACCAATTCAAGAAAGGTTAGAATTATCCATTAATCTTTATAATTTTTATACACAAGGTTAAATTATTTACAATCTCTATTGAATTGACACCAAACACATATATCTCATTAAATATGACTGATTAAGATCAAACACAAAACCTAAATATCCTCGAAATAGATAATTTAGAACTAACATAATCAACTGATAATTTTCATATAAATACTTTATTATCCAATGAAAAAAAAACAAATAGCTAAAGCTTAATTAAATCTAAAAGTCGGACAAGACATACAATATTCCATTTTCAAACATTTTATAAATCGAAAAATATTATTTATTTTGGTAAAATCATCCACGAAACACCAATTAGAATAGACTAATGTAATGGAAATATTAGAATCAATTTAATTGATTAAGAACAAATATCTAAGCAATTACAAAAAATACCTAAAGATAAAAGGTATAAAATCAGATACGTTCATCTATCTACCATACAAATTTTGTTAAAATCAACTTTTCACGAAGGCATAGATTCCCCTATACGAATGGCAATTGTTGATGAAAGCATGACTAATTTAAATGACCAAATAGTAAGAATAATGAATGGCAATTTAGCTTATGGAAAATTTAAATTTAACACTCGACTGCAATTAGGTATCCCTTTAAAATCACATAATTTAGACGAGACGATAACCATTGCATATAAATTTTATATAGAAAACTTAATGAATTTAGGACAATATCCATTTTCGATTACTTATCAAATTTGTTATGCTTTAACTAGTTCACATCACAGTATAGAATTTAGAATTACTGACAAAATTTAAATTGATCAATTATTTAGTGACGTTGCTAAAGTTGGAACTATTATCCGAACAAATTTATGCACATTACTAGAAATTCAATATCCAATAAATCCAGTTATAAGTCCTAGATGTTCATTTTCTAATTCCACTACCTCATTAACTACACCTAATCTTTTTAAGTCACGATCTTTACATCTCCAACAACCTATAAGATTTACTGAACTTGGACAAAACTCAGAACATTTAATTAAAATTGCTGATCCTAAAAATTCCCAACCATAATCTAATACTAGAGAACAATTAGTTACTAAAGGACCCATAGCAATACAAAACAAAAAATCCAAGATTTAACTACTCATATTAAAAATAGCTTATGAGTGTAACTAAATATAGTATGGAATTAAATGAAAAACAATCCCAAATAGAGACCCAAGTAACTGAACTAGTAAAACCGAAACACACACTTTAAGAATGATACAACGATTAGTAAAAGATAATATTCAAAATAAAGAACTAATAGCTAGTATACAAGAAAATTTAGCAAAACTAGTAAACAGATTAGAAAAATTAGTGGACAACGTCCATCGTGTATCTCAGATAGAAAAAGTGGTATGACTACATCAATTCTTATGAACAAATTGACCTCCTTTGGATTCTTTGATACCTTATTCGTATTGAATTTCACTTGTTCATCACTAATCCAAAGGATAACGTTGCCTTCGTTGACATCTATCAAAGCTCGTCCGCTGTTCAAAAATGGTATACTAAAAATTAGTGGACAGTTTCGGTCCTCTTCAAAGTCTAGCATGATGAAATCCATAGGAATTATAAACTTGTATACTTTTATAGACACATCTTCCACCAAGCTAAATGGTTTCTTTATCAATTGATTTGCCAATTAAATAAGGATAGAAGTTGGCTTCACATTGCCTAGCCCTAATTTACTAAAGATAGATAAAGACAAATGATTAATACTTGTGCCTAAGTCGCATAAACTCTTTGTGAACTCAAATTCACCAACCACACAGGGTATTGTAAAGATCCCTAGTTCTTTCAACTTAGAGGGCATGTGATCGGTGATAATGGAGCTATGGCTTTCAGTTACTTGATGAGCAAGTTTTACCTCTAATAAAACTCTCAATATTCGCATGTATATGGATCGTAGACTTATAGTTTCAAAAGGTTTTGATCCTACAAGGAATATGTAAAACTAATTGAACCTAACTTCGTTTAAGGTAATAAAGTATGATTCAAGTGAAATAATGAAAAAAATTAAAATTATTAAACAAAAGCAACCGAATAACGAATATCAAATGAGTTGATAAAATTAAGTAAGGATGATCAAATATGGATGCATAGGATTTATTCTTTCATTATTTTGTTCCCTTAAAGATTACTTACTCAATTTTATGTCAATCCTAGATTTTCAATGGGTTTGATTACTCCCTCTATCAAGAACTAACCAATTAACCTAAATTGAATCTCAAAATTTCATAATTGCAATCTCTCAATGCATAATTCTTTCCCTAACATTTTCAATTAGTTATGAAGTTATCTATTGAATAATCAAGTTCTCACACAAGATCTCTCTTCGAATGATTATTGATTTGTTATTCTTGTGACATATTAATTCACCAACTCTTATTGCACGAATTAATCAAATTACTTTTGACTCATTCTCTTGATTTGTTACCAAAGTGTGAACATGCACCATTAACACAACATAGAATATGTATTAAATTAATAAAGAATAAAGTCACAAAATAACTACAAAATAAACCCTAATATGAAATTTAGAACATTATAAACATAATATACATCTAGTTTACATATCAAGTAATATGAAACTAACAAAGGATAAAGAAAAACTCTATTTGGAGCTTTATCTGGAAAACTAGAAATCAGGATGTCTCTCAATCTTCCTTATTTGATCCATTTTTGCAAGATATCGGATCTATATTTTGATACGTTTCACTTCCTTATTTTGGTACGTTTCACGTTCTTTCTAGGGTTTTTCATTTAATTTGGTTCCAAAAATAGCCTAAAAATTTCAAAAGACCAAAGAAACTTGTGGGCTAGAAAAGCTGAGGAATTATTGTCTGGCATATGCAAGGTATTATGCATGATCGCGCATCAAACCTTGCACCACCAAAATTGCTGAAAATCACAAATTTTCATGGCCTAAGAGACGTGCTTGGGCCGATGCACGAGTGTGCATCTCTTTTGTGCTTTGAATCTTCATTTTGTGTCACGTTTTCATCCAAATTCTCCGTTATTTAATTTCCTGTTTCCATGCACTCAAAAACACCTCATGAAACATAAAATTAAGATCCAATTCTTGCTCTAAAGCAAAAAAAGAAAACACTTCGAATACATACAAATATTCACATTAACGCAATTCTAATCCTATACAGATGGTAATCATCTAATAAACACCTATAAACACACTAAAACACCTATAAAAACATAGTATAAAGTACACCTATAGTATCTCTTCGAATGTTTTTAACTTGATAATTGAGGGTCAATTTGTTAGTTTAAGCCCTCGCAGCCAATCAATTGGATGCAAATTAATTTATGACATTATTTTGAATTAAAGAAAAGGTTTTATATATCTTTATGTATTAATTTAATTAATATTTTATGTTTTAATACTAAAGATAAAATCCTTGGAATAATTACTGTGTAATTGAAATTATGATGAGATCATAATTATGAGATTCAATTTACACTTATGTGTTATTCCTAAATTTTCCTAGTTGTAGTTTTATTAAGGCTAAATATTGTTGAAATGGTAAAACTAGCACACATTATGTTTCTTTCTTACGAAGAAAGTAATTGATCTCATAAATTAAAGTATAGAGATACTTAAAATAATGTGTAGGTGATTATTAGAGAATAAGTCACTGAACTGACCCGATTATGAGAATTTCGGATAGAATATTACTTATGTATCTATGGATTATCTCATAATGATGGTTGCATAATTGATTCTCAGTCTTGAGATTACTAAGTTATCTAGTATGGGAATTACTGTGTTTTGATGCTACTTATGAATCGACCTAGGATAATTCAGTCAGTAGTAATTAGATACAAAATGAACCATATGTATATAATTGAGTAAGTGCGCATAGGATTCGTCACTCTAAAGTAATTAGAGAGAATATTCTATTGTTCTTGATTAGTAATAATTTACGGAATTCTCTGGCTAGAGTGAATTGATATTTGAAAAAGGAGTTTTCAAATTTCAATTATAAATTAATTACTAATTAGCAAGAACAAACATGATTGGATAATAAGCGTAGACAATGTATACATACTTTGTCCAATTAGAATATTGATTGACGAAATGATTAAATTATACATTATAGCCATGCATGGACAGGTTAAGTCAACCACTTTGACATTCTTGATTTGGGTAATCATGACATGTTGCTAGACGTCAATCATGATTTATGATTATGAATTATTTAATTAGAGAATTAAAGATAAATTAAAAGAAGTTTTAATTTATCCAATTCTAATTGTGAATTAGAATTATAATTTATAATCATTGCCAATTTATTAGGAACCTAATGGGCCACACATCAAAGAGCAGTTTGTGAAAGAAAAATCAATTTAATTAAGTTGGACTTAATTATAAAGTTTGATAAACTTTGGGAATCAAATATGAGATATTTGATTTTATTAAAATTAAAATAATTAGAATTAGAATTTGATTTTAATTATAATTAAAGAGATTTAATTTTAATAAAAGACTATTATGATTTTTTCTATTTAAAATGAAGGGCTTTTTGAAGGCTAGCATTTTTTGTCTTCTTCCTCTCAAAACAGTTTGAGAATTGCTCTGTGGATACTATCAGAGACTGGACACTTGAATACTTTGTGATTGATCAATCGAAAATGTTTCAAAGATTTTTTAACAGAAAAGTGAATAAGGTATGATTTCTAAATCATTTTATATTTTATTCAAGTTTAGTCAATCATCAGGATCCACTTGAAATCTATAAAATTTTTTGTTTTTCCTATGCCTGTGATTTAATCATGGTTGGATTTCAATAGTGGTATCAGAGCCGGGTTTAATTGTTTCACTTGGATTCATTGCTTGATTATTGTTGATTTTGATATGTTTAGCTTCGATTTTTTGTCTTCTTCCGAAGCTATTTCCACGACTGTTTTTGGTTTTGATTGTTCTGAAAAATGCATATGTTTAGTCTGTGTTTAAGCATGCGTTTACCAAGAAATTGTTTCCACTCATTTGTGTTTTGAAACGCTTAACCTAATGTGCTTTGGTTTGTTCTTGAAAGTTGTTTTCTCGTTGCATCTACCACCCCTATGATCTGATTCTGAAAAACTTGTTTGCATCTGTTATTTGTTTTAACCCTTGCGATTATTGCCTTGTGATATTCTTCTTCTTGTTTGTGTGTCTGCTTTTGCTTGCGAATACTGCCTTTGCATTTACTGAATACAGATGGGCGATTATCACCCATCTGTGAAAACCACCATCGAAACCGATGGTGTTGCTGGGGGCGATTGTCGCCACTGTAGAAATTGATGGGCGTTAATCGCCCATCAAATGGCGACACTATGGATGTCATCGCCACTGCAGAAATCAATGGGCATTAATCACTTATCCATGGCGTCATCACTGGAGAAGACGATGGGCGTTAATCACTATCATAGGTGACGCCATAGATGGCATCGCTTGGGCATTCAATGGACGGTACAAACGCAGGCGATGGATAGAGGGCAAGCGGCGGCGTAGCTAGAGAAATGAGAGAGTGTGGGTGAAAAACATGGACACATGGGAAGCGTCAGTTTTAGAAGCCGACGGTTTTCACGGAGAAGACGATGCACACGTGTGGGTCACCTCCAGCGGACGTGACTGGCACGTGCAGTCATAGGACAAATGCAGTGCACGCTCCTCGCGTGTCATCATCTGGCGCAATGCACATATCTCTCCCAATCTCTTTTATGTGTTTTTTCAATGTTTTTAAAACCCTAAATCATCATTAAATTAATTTAATTGAAAAGCGTTTTACTAATTTTGAAAATTATTTTCAAAGGGAATTTTTATTTAAAAAATTTTAGAATTTAATTTAATTTTTCAAGAGTTGAATTATTAAATTAAATTTATTATCAAATCAGTAATTAGAATCAAGTAAAAGTTTTAAATAATTTCTTTCATAATTGGATTATGTTTGGAATTATAAATATAATGAGATTATATTATTTTGATGAGATCAGAAATTTTTGAAATTTTAAATCCATCAATAAATTATTAAGTACACATTATGAACTTGATAGTTGTCTTCCATTATTTGAGAATAAAACCAGAATTCTATTTATTGTTTGGCTTGTTGAGTAAACTCAAAGTTACTTTAACCCGGATATATTTTATCTTAAATTAATGGGTTCTACTTAACTAAAATTATATGATTTAGATGAGTCAACTCATGATCATATAAATTTAGAGGCAAGGTTAGGAACAATATATGTCACATATTTTTGGCAAAAGTTGTCACCTTACGGTTCTAGGAATCATATAAGATGTGATTGAAAAGTTGTTTTCTATCTAATTTATTTTTAGTTGGTTTGTTAAGCAAACTCAAGATCAATTAATTTTAAATAGGATCCTAGCCCACTAAGAAATTATTTGATAATTTTTCGATATAATAGTGAGGGCTATTATTTTGTAGGAAATAGTGGGAGTAATCAAATATTTTAAAGTCCTTATTTTATTTGATTTTTGGATATAAACTAATTTATGCTCCTCTTATGTTTTTTTGGTTATTAAATTTGAAGATGAGTATTGACTTGACATTGAGGAGCATCATGGATGCTAACAAGTTGACTGGACCCAACTTTTCTGAATGGCTACAAAAATTAAGAATAATTCTTAGGTAAGAGAAGAAGTTGTTCATTCTTGATACTCCTGCTCCATCAGAACCTTATTCAGATGCAACTGATGAAAATTGGGAGAAATATTAACATTATATTGATGATGTTGAACAAGCTGCATATGTGATGTTAGGTTGCATGTCTCCTCAACTTTAGAGGCAACATGAGAACATGGATGCCCCTACTATGATACTGCATCTTAAGGAGTTATTTGGTGCACAAAATAGGGTGGAGAGATATCAAATCTCCAAAGCACTGTTTCAATGCAAGATGACAAAAGGATCTTCAGTCAACCTTCATTTGCTGAAGATGATTAGGTATATTGAAAAATTGACCCAATTAGGTTTTATCATGGATCACGAGTTAAGTGTTGATCTGGTGTCGCAGTTTCTTAGTTCGAGCTTTTCACAGTTTGTCATGAACTTCAACATAAATTAGAAGGACATGACATTGCCTGAGCTGTTGAACATCCTTAAGACTACAGAAGGGTGCCTTAAGAAGGAACCTAGTTCTATACTTGTTGTAAGTTCTTCTAAAAGGAAGAAAAATGGCTTTAAGAAGAATAATAACAAGAAACAGAAGGCTTCTACTAATGTAGTAAAAGCCAAAGGAGGTGTCAAGAAGAAGAATAATAACAAGGGCACATGTTTTCGTTGTATAGTCAACGAACATTGGAAGAGGAACCGCCCATTTTATCTTTGCTGGCCTGAAAGATAAAAAGCTTAAGGAAGCTGTCTCTTGAGGTATGTTTATGATTGAGATCAATCTTTTTACTTCTGTTCCACTTTTTTGGGTATTAGATATTGGTTGTGTTCTCACATATGTAATAACATGCAAATGTTAACAAGGAGTAGATCATTGAAGAAAGGCGAAGTGGACCTGTGAGTTGGAAATGGAGCAAGAGTTACTACATTAGCTGTAGGAACTTGTAGTTTAACTTTGCCTTCTAGCCTTATATTAGAAATTGATAATTGTTATTATGTCCCTGTTATTAACAAAAACATCATTTCTATTTCTTATTTGGATTTGAATGGATTTGTCTTTCTAATTAAGGATAACAGTTGTTCTTTTTATAAAGATTATGTTTATTATAGATCTGGATTGCTTACAAATGTTTGTATAAGTTGGATCTTGAAAGGCCAATTCTTAACATAAATAGTAAGAAAAGAAAATTAACCAACCAAACTCCATCTTTTTTATAGCATTGTAGGTTAGTTCATATCAATGAAACTAGAATCACAAAATTACATGAGGAAGGATATTTGAATCCTTTTGATTAGGAATCATATGAAATTTATGAATCTTGTTTATTGGGAAAGATAACCAACCCTTTAAGGGAAAGGGACAACATGCTAGTGAGTTACTAAAATTAATACATTCAGATGTATGTGGGCCTATGTCCACAAATGCTAGAGGTGGATACTCATATTTCATTACGTTCATAGATGAACATTCTAGATATGGATGTGTGTATTTGATGAAACAAAAGTCTGAATCATTTGAAAAGTTCAAAGAATTTTGACTAGAGGTAGAGAAACAAACTGGCAAAAGTATTAAGACACTTAGATCAGATCGAGGTGATGAATACTTAGAGCACAAGTATCTTGGTTACTTAAAAGAGAATGGGATTCTCTCACAATGGTCTCCTCCTGCAACTCCACAACATAATGCAGTTTCTGAGAGGAGAAATCGTACACTATTAGATATGGTACATTCCATGCTAATTCATGCAGTCCTTCCTATATCCTTTTGGGGATACACAATTGAAACCGCAATACATCTTCTAAATAGAGTTCTATCTAAATCGGTTGATAAGACACCATATGAGATATGGACTAGTAGAAGACCTGGATTATCACATTTAGAGATTTAGGTATATGAAGCTTATGTGAAGCGTGCCATATCTGATAAGCTTCAAGTTAAATAAGATAAATGCAAATTTATGGGTATCCAAAAGAGAGTTTCGGTTACCAATTCTATCATCTTATTAAGCAAAAGGTGTTTGTCTCAAGATATGCTACATTCTTAGAAAGAGAATTTATTCTCAAAGAAAGTTATAGGAGATAGATTGAACTTATAGAAGTTCAAGAGCCACAAATTCACATTGAAATGGAACAAGAACCTTAAGTTGATACATATGATGTACAATCGAGAGTTCAAAAAACATATAGTCCGTAACGAATTAGTAGGATACATCGTCCTCCCACTAGATTAGATCTACATGTTAATCATGGAAAGGATAACGTATCACTCATACATGATGAGCCTACTACTTTTTAAGAAGCAATGTTAGACATCGATTTTTTAAAATGGCAAGAAGTCATGAAATCTGAAATGGAATCCATGTACACTAACCAAGTATAGACTTTGGTAGATGCACCTGAAGGTATAATGTAACATCCCATTTCCCATACTAAGGGTTAAAACCCTAAGATACGGTATAAATGAGATCAATCATAGACTAAGAAAAATGCATCTCATGCTCATGCATATTGTTAGCATACACACATATGAATTTAAATTTTGCACACATTAAAATGATTGTATATGCATTCATTGACAATTGCTGGGTATAATTGATTATAAATGTGATTAAGTGAGTATTGTGAATTAATTATATTGAAAATCGATATGGAGAATTTATGTATTGATTTAAAATTTTTGGTGAATTGTGAGGAAATTTTCTGAAAATGTTGAGTATTATTGTGCTAGGAAAAATGCCACTTGACAAGTAAATTGATGTATGGAAATTAGAGATAGGATTCAAATGATATTGGAGAATTGTTAGAAATGACTTTGAAAATTTCATAAATGACTTAGAATTTGTAAGAAAATGATATTGAAGATTAGGAGACAATTGTAGTAAAAATGTTGGAGTTGGTTGGACTAGTTAAATGACAACTAGTTAAAGCCTTAAGAGATGGATGAGTGACAAGTGTCACATGTAAAGTTGATCTTAAAAAGTTTACTACTATTCTTTTAACTTTGAAAGATAAAGACACTATTTGTCTTGTCTTAAAAATATCTTCTTTGTGATTATCTTCTTCGAGCTTGTTCCCTTACACAGAGTTTTTCTTTAAATCTTCACCAAAGAAAAACCTTGCTCTCATCTATCCATTTGCTACTCCAAACTTCAGTTCCCTTCTCTTTACTTTAAGAAAAACTGAAGCTTGCCAACTCCTTAAGTGATGTACTTGAATTACATGGAAACTAGGGCTTCTTGAATTCTTGTAGATTTTGGAATTATATCAAGTAAGTATTGTGTAAATCCTTTAGAGTTATAGTTTTATGAAACCAAAATGGTGAATTATTTTTCATTGCATGATCATGAAGAATAGCTGTAAGATGATGGTCTGAGATGAGAAAGATTGTTTAAATGATAGATAGAGGAAGAAATTAAGAGAATGTAGAAAATGAAATTTAAGTGTCGGGTTTAGTGAAAGAAGATAAGTTAGAGAAGTTGGTTTGGAATAAAAGAAAGAAAAGCGAAAAGGGGGTAAAAATGTGTCTGAAGCTTCCATGATTAAACTGTATTGATCTAGGAAGATTATGACAAAATTATCTTCATGGAAGTTGTAGATCTTTCTTTTGGCTTTTTATTGATATAAAGATTGAAATTTTTGGAGTTCTGGATTAAAAGTTATGAAGATTTAAAGTTAGGGTGTGCGACGGGAAAAGTCCCATGTATCGTCCAGACGATCGCGACCCCACTATCATCCAAACGATCATGTATCATCTAGACGATCACGACCTGCTATTGTTCAGATGATCACGACTTTGAAGGTTGGAGACTGATGAACATCCTTCAGTATTTTGGCTATATCTCCTTCGTCTGACCTCCAAATGACATGGAACTTGAACCATTGGACTCATAACACATTGATCTTCATCTCCGCCAAAAAATTATAACCATCTGAAATCATTAAGGAGAGATTGATTGATGAATTTGGGACGAAATTAATGAGGAGTTCTAGAAAATGATAACTGGAGCATTTTCACTTAACATGCTTCGGTATTTTAGACATAACTTGTTATGTAGTTATCGAAATGAGATGATTTTTGATTTGGATTAAAGTAGAGACATAAAGATACAATTTTTATGAGGAGTAGAAATTTATTTCTATCTCTAGAATTCCATATTTTTGGATTAAAGTTGAGTACAGGATACTGTTTAAGCTTATGAATAGTCCAAATTATTCTTGAATATAACCTTTAGAGTACTGAACCAAATTGAATGATTGTGGTGTCATTAGAAACTTAAGATGAAGGGGAACACTTTTCTAGAAGAAAGTGTTACCAAATTAATTCATTTACTGATCAGAATGATCACAGAAAATTAACCTAAAGGTTTGGATTTTTGGAGGTGGTATAGGACTGAAATGAGAGTTTGGATAATTGTTTGGTCTTATAATGCTAAAATAATATTAATGAATTGTTGGTATTAAAGTACCAAAGACATGTGTATAGTGGAGATGAAGTGGTTCATATGATTAAAGTTGCAATTCAAGAAGAGGAGTAAATGGTATCTAGTAAAAGTGAATGATAAATGAGTCGTTATAAAAGCAAATGATGCTAAAAATGAGAATGTGATAAAATGTGATATTTGATAATATACCTAGGATTGTCTTGAGCATTCATCATACATATTTCATATACACACGTATGCATAAATGAATTTTTATAATTGTGCAAAGTTGTAACGTGTGTGTAATGTGTGTATTGCATAATTTTGATGTGCAGGATGAATGTCCGCATTCAAACGTTTCCAGATCATGGAAGCTAATGCTAATCTGGAGCGTACTGTGAGTAGACCTAGATGATCTTACTTTATTGATTGTTTGTTTATATTATGAATTTTGTGATTATGAATGAGATATGAATGTGATTGTTCTGATTCCGGACAATGAATATTCAAGGGGTTTGCTAAATGTGAGGATATCGAAGTGCTACTTGTATATGAATTTGATGAAATAAGTGATACATGTTTTGATTGTTAAATGTTCTCATATGAAAGAAATGTGATTCTCAACTTAAATGTTGAATGCCAGACTAAGGTCCGATGACAAGTGAAAGTGAATAATTGATCATATGCGATTGATCCATTTCATTATATGAATGCATGAAAGATAAAGGTAGTTGTGACTGGAGTAGCCACCGAAAAAGAGCTTAAGGCTCAGACTGTGAAAAAGAGCCTAGAGCTCAGAAAGTGATTAAGAGCCAAAGGCTCACTATGTAAAATGATCCTGGTATCTCCAATGGATACGGGACAATTATTAATAAGCCTAGTATCCACAATGGATACAGGACAGTTATAGGCACTCGGTCACAATAATAACAAATTGAAAGTGAGTCTTATAAGCATTGCACATGCATGCGATATGTATGATTTAAATAGTTTGAATGATTTCTAAGTGTGAAATATATGTGAAATGAATGTGATTTTATGAATTGTATGTGTTATGTGATTGAGTGAGCCATCGATGATGGTCACTCACTGTGTTCCAAAACTCAACCAAAATTTGCAATTATTTTTCAAGCTCTAAAGAGTACCCTATTAGGCTAACGGGAGTACAAACACTGCATTCAAGTAAGAGATAAAGGTCAGGATCAGCTCGCGTCTGCATTTGTACTTTCTTATTTTTGTATCAATTTATATATTTTGAAATTTCTGTACAATGCAAATTTGAATATTTCAGTATGTAATAGCTTTTGAAATTGGAAATGTTGGCAAATGAGATTGATCAAAGTTTAATAATAATCCTTGTGTTTTTGAGGTTTATGTAATAAAAAGTATGGGCTTGAAATTGAATATTGATTTCCACGTACGTGTGTGATATTTTTGAAAAATTTATACAGAGTTTTGAGTGTTTTTCTATTCTAGCATGCCGCCTTTGCGTGATACGTTCTCGGACATCACTCAGAATGTCGGGTACGTGTCTTGCGAGAGTTGGGTGCTACATATAATACTTGGAAGGTACACTAACAAAAGTATTGTCTTAATGGATTTTTAAGAGAAAAATTGACATGGATGGAAATGTACATACGTACAAAGCAAGGCTGGTGGCGAAAGGTTACAGACAAAAACAAGGAGTTGATTTTGATGAAAATTTTTGCCAATAGCAATGCTTAAATCCATAAAGATTTTATTGGCTATAGTTGTATACCATGATTATGAAATATGGCAAATGGATCAAAATAGCATTTCTCAATGGGAATTTGTAAGAGAATGTGTATATGACACAACCTAAGGGTTTTGAATCCAAAGAATTTCCTGATCAAGTATGCAAGTTGCAAAGGTCCATTTATGGACTTAAGCAAGCTTCACAGAGTTGGAACATCCATTTTGATGAAACAATTAAAGAGTTTGATTTTATAAAAAATGAGGATGAACCTTATGTTTACAAGAAGATAAGTGGGAGTGCAGTCGTTTTCTTAGTGCTTTATGTGGATGACATATTACTTATTGGAAATTATATTTCAATGCTCTAGTCTGTTAAGATATGGTTATCTAAGAACTTTTCCTTGAAGGATATGGGAGAAGCAACATATATACTAGGTATAAAGATCTATCGAGATAGATCAAAAAGGTAGCTTGGATTATCTCAATCCACATACATAGATAAAGTGCTAAAGAGGTTTAGCGTGGACAATTCTAAGAAGGGATTCTTACCCATATCGTATGGGATTTCTCTCTCACAGATTACGTGTCCAAAGACACAAAAGGAGAGAGATAAAATGGATTGTATATTATATGCTTCAGCAATTGGATCAATCATGTATACGATGGTATGTACTAGACCAAATGTTACTTATGCTTTGAGCATAACAAGCAGATATCAAGATAATCCTTGTGAGGACCATTAGATAGCTGTGAAAAACATCTTGAAGTACTTGAGAAGGACTAAAGATATTTTTTTGATCTATGAAGGAATTGAGCTGAGAGTTCAGGGTCATTCGGATGCCAGTTTACAGTTTGGTCAAGATGATAGTAGATCACAGTTAGGGTATATTTTTACTCTTTATAGTGATGCAATTAGTTGGAAGAGTTTCAAATAACCAACCATCACAGATTCAACGACCGAAGTAGAGTACATTTTAGCATCAGAGGAGACTAAGAAAGCAGTTTGGATCAAGAAGTTTATTACTGAGCTTGGAGTGGTTCCTAGCATTGTTAAACCCATAGTATTGTATTGTGATAACAACGATGCTATTGCGCAAGCAAAGGAACCTAGGTCTCATCAACAGTTCAAATATGTACTTAGGAAGTTTCACTTGATCAGGGAGAAAATGGAGCAGAAAGACATAACATTGGAGCGAGTTCCCACAAAAGAGAATCTAGCAGATCCTCTTATTAAGCCATTGTCTCAAAAGAGACATGACCGACATATGGATGGATACAATATTAGATTTATAGGGGATTAGCTTTAGTGCAAGTGGCAGATTGTTAGTTTATGCCCTTGCAGCCAATCAATTGAATGCAAATTAATGTATGACACTATTTTGAATTAATGAAAAGGTTTTACTTATCTTTATGTATTAATTTAATTAATATTTTATGTTTTAATACTAAAGATAAAATCCTTGGAAGAATTACTGTGTAATTGAAATTGTGATGAGATCATAATTATGAGATTCAATTTACACTTATGTGTTATTCCTAAATGTTCCTAGTTATAGTTTCATCAAGACTGGATATTGTTGAAATGTTAAAACTAGCACACATTATGTTTCTTTCTGATAGGATTGAATTATCTTATATTTTCTTATGTATTTTCGTGTGATTTCAATCCTATTCTCATGATAAATTACTTAATTTGTCTTCAATTTGTGTTGACTACTAGGTTGGAGATGATGATATATTTGAGACTAAAAGGAGAAGAGGTTCAAAGCAAATTGAAAAGCAATTGTAAAAAAAATGAAATTAATTTATGATCTATGCACTACTATTTCACGCTGCGTGAAACAGCAATGCAAACGCAGCATACGCAGCGTTTTTTTTAAGGAGAGCAAATTAAATGGACGTAGCACACAAGAGAATAAGGAAGGGAATGACAACGCATCAGGAAGGAGAGCAGCGACACTGAACGAGTACACGCAACATTAACAAGCCACAGGAACGACGTCGCACAAGGGAGGGGGCGTAGCTCATTAATTTGTTCCATCACCGTACAGTAGAAACAATATAAGAAATAAATCAAAGAGCAATGTAGAGAAGCAAGGGGTGCAACGTAACGTTTCAGTGTAAGGAGAGGCAGAAATAAAACACGCTACATAGAGGAAGCAGAGTGGGGGAGCAAAGGCAAGAGGAGCACGCAGACGACACAAGCTAGCAAAGTGGGCAACAGGGTATTAGTTGATGTGTGACATTTATTTGTCACATCATCAATAGTAGATAAGAGCTAGAGAAATGGGGAACAAATCAACAAAGAAGCATGTAACAGACGCAACAGTGGAATGGCATGGATGGGTTGCAACAAAGGGGATTTGCGATTAGGGATAAAGATGGGGCTAAAGCAATTTTTCGAAAAAGACCCATGAAGAGTTAGACGTCCTGACGCCAGTTCGGAGATAACATTGACGCCGACGACCCGGGTTCAGTATTTTTTTAATTATTTTGTTGTTTCTTTCTCTCATTAGAAATTGATTGTGTTACCTATTTTAATTGATTTGGGTATTGTGTATGGATAATCAGATTTCGTTATTATTCGGTTATTTGTGTATGAACCCGATGGGTATTGTGAATTGATGATTTTAATGCATTCATTGAATCGTTAATTTCAAACTCATTGCTAGAATTTCAATATAATATGTAATTGTTATGTTGAAATTCATGTGTAGCGACTAATGATTCGTAATGATTAGGGATAACATGACCTAGATTAAATGACGCATCGTATGTGGTTGTTGCATTGATTAATCGGTTTTTCTAATTTGTAATGCTACCACCTAATTAAATCTAGAGATCGTACCCTAGGTTATTCGGTGGTTAGGTTTAATAAACGATCGTGTCTTGATTAAACGAAACCTAAGGGAAAACTCGGGTTAATTATTAACCCATGATTAATAATTGCTAGGAGAGGTTAAAGAACAACAAATTAATAAAATATGCTTAGTCAGGGTGTAGGCCAAGATTCAACCGAACAACCGGATCCCTATCGAATTCCCCACATTTATCATTTTATTGCATGTTTTCTTTAATTTGTTTTTAATAGTTAGTTTTATTTTATTTTCTTCTTTGAAAAATCCAAAACCCCACTTTTCCCTAAACATCGATTAATTTCATTTTATAAACTTTACACTCACTCTCTGTAGGATCGACCTAGACTCGCCACTCTACAGTAGTAGTATAGTTATTTTATTTTCATTAGCGTTACATCGTGCGGTCAATTTTTTATGGAAAAAGTAATTGGTCTCATAAATTAAAGTATAGAGATACTTAAACCAATGTGTGGGTGATTATTAAAGTGAAGTGCCCCTTACCGCAGGGTACATACCCGACGCTCGGAGGTCATTCCGGTACATATCTTATGATAAGGGCGAGATACGATCGATCACTACATTCACTTCACATGGCATGACATCATAATTCACTTATAAAGCATCATAAGAAAACCCACAATATTTTAAAACAAACTTTTTCCTCATTTCATTGCATAAAAATCGAAAGTCTACATTGTGTCCTTCAACACTCCTTACATGTACCTTATCAAAACCTAATACAAAAGTGCTACATGAAAGAGGAAAATATGTCAAATCTATCTAAGCCATCCAAAAATTCCTAGCTGACCGACCTTTGAGCCATAACTTCTCTCACTAACTCGCAATCTACACAGCAGTAGAGCCTCTCAGTAGCTAAAGTCGTCCCTCGGTCCTGAAAAGACAACGTTATAATTTTGGTGAGTTTTGCGAACTTAATGAGGTAACCATCATTGATGGTTCATTCAATTCATGCAAGACATCAATTCATATCACAATTATTTCACAATTTTTCATTTTACATAAGTATCACATTTTCACTTAAACAAAAGCAATTCTGTATTTCAATCAATCAACCATACTTAACAAGATGCATATGAAAGGCTTATGAGATACTTTTCCAATTATTACGTTGTTGTGATCGAGTGCCTGAACTGTCCCATATAGGGCTCATTAAACGTTGAGCCTAAAGCTCTGAATCACTTTTGAGCTCGAGCTCAGTTTCATTCGTTGAGTTTTAAGCTCTAATCGGTGGCTACTCTGGTCATAACTACCATTATCTGATTATGCATTCATGAATGGAATGCTTGTACCACAATCAATCACATTATAAAGCACGTAGGTCTTCACATTAACATTCAAGCACCACTTCAATATTTCAATCCACATTACACAATCATTGGACCTCCTGTCCGAAATCCACAATCAAGCATATTCATTTATCATTCAAAACATGGATTAGGCAAACAAGTAATTAAGTGAGACCATTTAGGTTTCTCACAAGTTTCTCCCGAAGCTAATAATGTCTGGAGGTTGACGTTCCAGTTGCTCTTTTATAACAAACAATAAACACGGTACCACAATTGGCACCATCATAAGTATTCAATAATGCACATGTATGAAATGAATTATGTACTATGCATGTTCATGATAATTTCGGGTATCATTCCATCAATTTCATCGCAAAATCATTCTCATAACAAAACTCATCTTTTTTCCAAGTCACACTTTTGGGTCTACTATTCACATAAAATCAGAAAGTGAACATGAAGTAATTAGGTCATACTCTCTTCCATAAAAGTTTTCCTTTATGTCTTATGAATACATTGACACCAAAATCACTCAACTTGGTTCAGTAAACAGGAAGATATACCTCAAACAGTTTTAGACTGCTCTTGTCCAAAACAATGTACTATGCACAACTTCTATATGAAATTTAAACATCTTAGAGACTGAATTAGATTCTAATTTCTTCATACCATTTTTAAATCCATGTCTCTAGTTTACGAAAAGTCAAAAAACGTCTCATTTGGATCTCTACCGATCAAGATATCATCAAAATACTGAACCAATTCATACTATTTAAGAGTACACTCACTGTACCCGTTCCACTTCTTCACTCATTCTTTTCTCAATTCATTTCAGATGGCTGTGATTTTTGGTAGTGATGTAGAGCAATGTCTTACTAATCCAATGGTTTAAGAATCAGATCATTTGGGCTTCTAGAGAAGAAGTTATGACCAAAAGAATCAAACGTATTTTTGTCCTCAATCGTCTTGCTTTCACTTCGTCTCACTTTTGCTTCGTCTCACTTTGCTTCGTCTTACTTTTCTTCGTCTTACTTTCACTTCGTCTTACTTTACTTTGTCTTACTTTCACTTTGTCTTACTTTCGCTTCTTCTTACTTTCACTTCGTTTTACTTTGCTTCGTCTTACTTTGCTTCGTCTTACTTTCACTTCATCTTACTTTGCTTCGTCTTACTTTCACTTCGTCTTACTTTGCTTCATCTTACTTTGCTTCGTCTTACTTTCAATTCGTCTTACTTTTCTTCGTCTTACTTTGCTTCTTCTTACTTTCACTTCGTCTTACTTTGCTTCGTCTTACTTTCACCTCGTCTTACTTTCACTTCGTCTTACTTTTACATCTCCACATACAAAGATCCTAACTTTTGACTCAAATGTCCAAAAATTCCATTCTATATACCGTTGGAAAGATAAAAGAAAGATCTACAACTCTCAAGGGAAACCTTGCCAAAATCTATCTAGATTAAATCCATATTTTCTCTCGAAGTCAGAACATGAATTTTACACTCAGCTCCCGATGTACTACACCCAGTTCTCAACTTTATGAAATTTTGAGACTCTTTGAGACAGAATTGAAATTCGATGTCTTCATACGAAATATAGCCATATATCTCTAGTTTAATCCAAATCAAGAATCATCTCGTTTGGACAACTAGAGAAAACTTTGTGGCTAAAAGACTGAAGCATTTTCAGTGAACATTTTCTAGATTTTCAAACTTTCAATATTTTTCATCTAACTCATCTTTTACCTAAAGTATTTCTTCCAATACAACTCCAAAAAAAATCACTTTCACAACACCTAATAACTAATAATCTTTCAAAACATTAAATTAACACTATAATCAAATCTTTTTCATCCCCAATAACACAGTATTTACGAACAAACACGTAAATGCCATTTTCTATGCAGATGACAGTAACTTATCCAATTTATTTCATAAATCCCCAGCTTTAAAGGATTTATTCGCTATTTACCTGCTGAAAACTTCAAAATCTTTAAGCCCTAAACTCCACACAATTTACGTACTTCACTGAGTACAATGACCAGCTTCTGGTTTTTCTTAAGGTAGAGGACACAAATGACAAAGTGGGCTTGGGGTAGGAAAGGAAAAACATAGAAATCTCTTAGAAGGTGTTTGATGGAAAACTTTGTATACGGGAAGAAAATTTGAAGAAGATGATGATGAAAAAGGAACTTAAACATATCACATCACCTTTCAACTTTCAGAGAACAGTAACCTACTTCTAGCAAAAGTACAAAAAGCTAAAGTGACCCTTGTCACTTTCCTAATACCTAAGCTCTAACTTTGTTTCTTCTGAAACTAACTCCCTTAACTTCCATCTTTACAATCCAACTATCTCCAAATCTTCTTTTGATTTCTTTTTCCCATTTTCTATGATTTTTCCCAAAATTTATTCATAAGTTCACCAAAATTCACAAATACAATATTCTTACTAACTAACAGAATATCCAATATAAATAAATTCAAAATTCTCACACTCCTCAAAATCACAACTCAATATTATTATACTCGGAATTATTCATGAATGCATGTACAATTTTTTTCATGTGTAGCAACTTTACTATTCATATGTATGGGTATGACATAATATGCAGGAAGATGGAAATGCATTTCTAACTCTCATTGATCACTCACATTTACCATTCTAACCTTCCCACAGGTAATGGGATGTTACAACTCTCCCTTCCTTAAAGAAATTTCGTTCTCGAAATTCTTACCTGTTTGCTTGAATAGGTGGGGATATTGTTTCCTCATATGCTCCTCTGTCGAAATTCTTATCTGTTTTCTTGAATAGGTGGGGATATTGTAACACCCCACTCCCGCGCGACCTGAACCCAACATTGACTGTGATATCCGAGTTCGTGACCCACGAGGGTGGCATGGTAAAAGAACTCACCCAATCAGAAATCGGTATATATAAATTTTTTTTTCAAACATAATGGACGGAGATTTATAACCAAATTGAGCCCAATTTTGTTCATAAATGTTTACATTATAACAACTTTACATTAAAACAAACATCCAATTGTATACTAATTTTTTTTTGAAATCCATTGTTTATACAAAAATTTCGGAAAGCATACACATTGCCAATCAAAACCATTACAATTAATAGAATTTCTAATAGCCCATTCGGGGCCCATTATAAAATACAAAACACTATTTTCGAGAAATTGTGGAATCACAAGGTTTGTACAAAATAACAAAAGAAAGAATGCAGACGCAACTGATCCCGACCTCTTCCTTCACTTACATGTAGTGGATATACGCCAGTTTGCCTAACGGGGTATTCTTCAGAGTCCTGAAAAATATTTGCAAATTTTGGGTGAGTTTTGCGAACTCAGTGAATGACCATCATCGATGGCTCACCTAGTCACATAACACATAATTCACACATCGCACTTTCTTTCGCATTTCACATTCACTTAATTTCACATTCAATACTCTTAATCATTCATATTATATGCACATGTAATGCATATGAGACTCACTTTTCATTTGTTAATTTTTTGTGACCGAGTGCCTAAACTGTCCCACGTAGGGCTCATTAATAACTGTCCCTTATCCATTTGGAGGATACAGGGCTCATTAAACGTTGAGCCTGAG
>JAOTAX010000198.1:42841474-42853670 GCA_025629825.1 Erythroxylum guanchezii
CAAAGATGCCAAAAGGACATGTGAAAGTCGTTTTGTCCTGATCCTCTGATGCAACATAAATTTGGTGATAACCTATGAACCATCTAAACAACAATAATGAGTTTTCCCTACAAGTTTTTCAAGCATCTGGTCAATAAAAGGAAGTGGAAAATGATCTTTACGAGTAACGGAATTTAACTTCCGGTAATCGATACAAACCCTCCACCCATTTTGCACACCGGTGGGCACCAATTCACCTGACGTGTTCTCCACCACGGTTACTCCAGTTTTCTTAGGGACCATTTGTACTGGACTTACCCATTTACTGTCTGAAATTGGATAGATTATTTCAGCATTGAGGAGCTTCAGAATCTCCTTCTTGACTACCTCCATCATTGGTGGGTTCAATCTTCGTTGAGGTTATCTTGTTTCCTTAGCTCCATCTTCCAATAGACTTCGGTGAATACAAATTGATAGGCTAATTCCTTTCAATTCTACCAAAGTCCATCCAAAAGCGACTTTGTAATTTTTCAACATACCCAATAATTGTGTTTCCTGCAAAGATGTTAGTGTGCTCGAAATAATAACAGGAAGAGTTTCATGCTCACCTAAATACATATATTTCAAGTTACCTGGAAGAGCCTTCAACTCCAATTTTGGTGGCTGTATGAGAGATGACAACAACTTCGAATTATTTCTATATAGTTCCAAAAAACATACCTGTTCCTCCAAGTATTTATTCCGCTCTAAAATCTGGATAGTGGTATCCAACTCTTCAGGAATGACAAAATAATTGGCTAGCATTTTTCCTTCCTAAATATCCAAGCTATTTTCCAATGTAGTCCATAATTTATTTGGTCCATCTAAACTGAATGTTTCCTGCACTAAAGTATCAAGAAAACTCACAGAAACAAAAGATTGATCATCATTAGGAAATTTCATGGCATCATAAATATTGAACTTAATCACATCACCATCAAACTCCATAGTCAAAGACCCATCATATACATCAATTTTTGTTCTGGAAGTTTTCAAAAATGGTCTTCCCAATAAAATTGGGACTAAAGTGGATGAATCTTCATTACCCATCTGTAAGACATAAAAGTTAGCAGGAAAAAGCATATTATCAACTTGAACTAGGACATCCTCAAGAACACCCTTAGGATACGCATTAGATCGATCAGCAAGTTGGATTATAACACCAATTTCTTTCAGAGGCCCCATATTCAAAGATTCATAAATAGATTGAGACATAACATTAATCGAAGCACCTAAATCCAACAACGCTTTCTGAATTTTCAGATTACCTATTTTACAAGGGATTGTGAACATACCTAGATCTGGACATTTACAAGGTAACTTCTTTTGAAACATAGCAGAAGCATTCTCACCTAATCGCACCTTTTCATTGTCACTTAACTTTCTCTTTAAGGTACAGAGTTCCTTAAGAAATTTAGCATAATGAGGAATTTGTTTAATAGCATCAAGCAAAGGAATATTTACCTGTACCTTGCGAAAAGTTTCTAGAATTTCTTTTTGTTGCTCCTCCTTCTTCTGCTTGGCAAAACGACTAGGAAAAGAAGGTTGTACACTGAACTTAGGCATGACAATGGAAGAATCACCCTCCTTTTTCTCTCGTGACTGCTTTGGAACTTTTTTCTCTGCTTCTTCTTCAACTTCTCGCTTAGAAACCTTTGGGGTAGGTTCCTTTAACTCTTTACCACTTCGAAGTGTGAAAGCACAAGCGCTCTTCTTTGGATTCATCTCAGGTTGAGAAGGGAGCTTTCCTAAATTTTGTGCCTCCAACCTATTGATGGCAATCACCATTTGGCTCATTTGAGTCTTAAGATTCTGTATGTTGGCCTGTATATCTTGATGAAATTTCAAGGTATTTTGTTGAAAGTTCACAGTATTCATGGACAATGGCTTGACTATGTCCTCTAAAGAATTATTTTCACCAGAGCTTTGTCCCATTTGCTGCTGGTGTCTAGGTACATAAGGTTGTTTATATGGCTAAAAATTAGAACTTACTTGTTGTCCCTGATTGTTTCTATAACGGAGGTTTGGGTGATCTCGCCAACCCGGATTATATGTGTTTGAAAATGGATCATACCTCCTCTGAGGTTGTCCCAAATAACCACCCATTACCTTGGCTTCTTCAACATGGTCTTCCTTATTAACATGTCTTGAACCATAATCATTTCGAGTTCCAAATTGTTGAGAGTTAGAAGCCATAGTTGAGATCAAATCCCATGTAGCTGTTGGTGTTTTATCGACTAGTGCTCCTTCACTTGCAGCATCTATCATACTCCCCTTAGTTGGTAAAAGACCTTCATAAAAGTATTGAATCAATAGTTGCTCGCTGATTTGATGATGGAGGCAGCTTGCATTAAATCTCTCCCAATATTCATATAATGACTCCCTGGTGTTTTGTCGGATGCTACATATTTCTTTTATGATATTGGCGGCCCTGGCAGCTGGAAAAAATTTCTCCAAAAATAACTTCTTCATCTCTGCCTATGTTCTAATACTTCCAGCAGGTAAATAATATAACCAATCTTGGGCATCGTCCTTCAAAGAAAAGGGAAAAGCCCTTAGCTTTATCTGCTCTTCAGTGACATTAGTAGGCTTCATCCCCATACAAACAACATCAAACTCCTTCAAGTGTTTATAAGGATCTTCTCCCAATATACCTCAGAAAGTGGGTAACAAGTGAATCAATCCTGATTTTAACTCAAAAGTGTTATTATCACCCAAATTCAAAAAATTCAGGCAATGAGGCTGTTGGTCCTCAGTTAGAGCAGCCAATTGGCGTAAAGTGCGATTTTCATCCATGTTTCTTTCCCTCTGTCGTTCTTCTCTCAGTACTTGTTGCCTTTTTTTGTCTGCTTTTTTAATGCCTTTGCTGTTTTCTCAATTTCAGGATTGTACTGCAAATTTTCAGACTGATTCGAATGCGTAACATATATAAACCGTCAAAAATTTCCCGACAACGACGCCAAAATTTGGTGAATGTTGTCGCCTGCAACCAAATATAAAAAGAAATCAACTTCCTGTAACACAAATTAATGTAGTAGTGGAAAGTAGGGATCATTTCCACAAGGAATTCAGACGTTAGTAGTTACGCAATAAAAGGGGGGTTTTGTAATTATAAATTAAATAGAATTTAATTGGAAATTGAAATTGAAAAATAACTAAAAACAAAATAATAAGAATTTAACAATCAATAAAAATAAATCTTGGTTTCCCGTCTCCTTCGTTATTGAAGTTGCATTGATCATCGACACTAAAAATAACCAATTTATTTGTTCAGCATTCGTCGTGGTAAATTTCTTTTCCTATTTTTTCTTATGGTTAGTTAACCAAAACATATATTTGAATTAACCCTTATTAATTAGTAACTTGGATACGATCTCAGATTTAATTAATTACTAGCTTTATGAATCAAGAAAATCGACGAACTAGACAACATACATACAATGTATATTTAGCCTAGACAATTATTTTTCCTAGAATCATGTCCCTAACGTAGTAGACAAAAATCCTAGTCGCTACTTTTGATTACAAGAATTGAACGTCAACCTTTTTAATCTACCGATTGATTGAATAAAAACACAAACTAGTTGCGCACCTAGCTATCAAATTAAACAATCAAATAATGACCCAGAAAAATAATTAATACTTGACTAATAAATCGATTGAAATAAAGAACAAAAATCTCACAACATGCAAACTTCAATAACTAGGATTCCGTAAACTAAGAAATAAAAATTTAGTTACCCAACATCATGATTTTCCTAACTATTTCGACTGTTGCTAGCGTTGGCACAGTCATGGGCGATGCTCTCTTCTTTTCTATTTTTCATAGCCTCCTTCTTTCTCAGCCTCTTTTTAAATCCTCCTTCTTGTCACTGTAGATGATGGGACAATTAAAGGTTAGAGAACACCTTCCTATCTTCTGCCTCACACACTTGTTTTAACGGCGCCTCCTACTTCTCTATCTACTGTTGCGTGATTTTCTCTTTTTAATTCCGAAGTCTCCTTCTTTTTGTCCATGTCTACCCTCTTAAAAACCCTCAGTTCTCTTTTGTTTTAACGTAGCCCCCACTATCCCTGCACACAGCGCAGCATTTCGTTGCTCCTATGCGTTTTGGCTTTGTTCTTGTTTTATAATTTTCTACCCCTCTTTGTTACTTGATTTGACAAATAAAGCCTCAAGAGTTTATTGTCCACGTATCCCCCTTCACGCACCAAAGCATCCAACCTTTCCAAACGTCTACGTTTTGTGCTGTGGTTTTATAGTCCTTATACTCTTGTGCTACATCATTTGCTGTACCTTTCCACTGCTGCATTTCATGCTTCTGGTTGTTGCATGAGGCCATATCTAATTAGTGTCAACGTCTAGTTTAGCTCTATTTATCCCAAAATCGTCGCAGTTCTTTCTATTTAGTTCCCAAAATACACCTTGACATAAAACAAGATTAATTCCCATTAGGTATAACTTCAAACCTCAAGAACAAAACACACAAAAAGATAGAAAATAACGACACTAACAACAACCTATTAGTTTATACCCTACAGTCAATCGATTTAGTGTAGTTTAGGGGCAAAATAATTAATAAAGGTATTTTTTTTACTTTATGTATTAAGTTAATTACATTTGATGTTTTAATATTGAAGAATTATTATGTTTTAATGCTATTTATGAATTGTACTAGGATAATTCAATCAGTAGTATTTGATGCGGCATGAACTATAAGAAGGTAGTTGAGTAAGTCAATAAAAGATTCGTCACTCTAAAGTAATTAGAGAGAATATTTAGTTGTTCTTGATTAGTAGTGATTTATAAAATTTTATCGTTAGAGTGAATTGACATTTGAAAATGCGCTTTCAAATATCGATTATTAATTAGTAAGAATAAACATGATTGAATGAAAAAAAAAGTAGACATATTAAACAGTGACGTGCATAATAACTATGTATGAATAGGTTAAGTCAAATCACTTTAACATTCCTTGATCTATGATTATAAATTGTTTAATTGAAGAATTAAATATAAATTTAAAAGAGTTTTAATTTATCCGATTCTAATTATGAATTATAATTATAATTTATAATCATTGCCAATATATTAGAAATCTAATGGGTCACACATTAAACAGTGGCATTCGGAGGAAAAATTAATTTTAATTAAGTTGTACTTAATTATAAAGTTTGAAAAACTTTAGTAATCAAATATAAGATATTTGATTATGATTTTCCTATAAATAGCAATAAGCATCATGGAGCTAGCACTCTTGCTTAATTCCTCCCAAGAGTTGAGAAGCTGCTCTATAGATACTGTTAGAGGTTGGACAAGTGAACAGCTCGTGGATGACACGCCGAAAAGCTTTCAAAGGATTTCACAAAGAAAAATGAATAAGATACGATTTCATATTTTACGATTCGTGTTCTATTTTTTAAATTAATCAATTATCAAGATCTGATCAGAAATCGTAAAAAAAATTATTTTTCTATCACACCTGTGATTTGATCACTACAACAAAATAGACTATTAACGACTTTTTTTTTGCGAAAAATCTAAAATCATCACTAAATGTCTATTTTTGGCAACGATTTCATAATTTGTTGCCAAAAGTTGGCGACATTAGAATGCATCATCGCTAAAGCAATTTCTTTTCCTACAATTTCCCAGATTCTTCACAAAAAGCACTTATTTTTGCTAAAGTTTTATTATTTTGTCACCAAAGGTTAAGCATTTGGGGAAAATAATATTAAACATCGCAAAAAAAAAACTAAGCATTTTGCGCTTTTTGCGATGAAATATGTAATTCGTCACCAATTGTGGACTTTTAGTGACAAAACTTTTAAATTATCACCAAAAGTCGATATTAAAGTATTTATAGCTAATAATGTTAAATTGATAATTTTTTAATGTTAAGTGTGCTTAATAATCTTAAGGATAATTATAGTTGACATTTATATATGATTTTTCATACTTTTCATTTAGCTTCTTTAAAATTTTGTTTAAATATATAGTTAATTCATTAAAAATCTATAAATTATCTTTTTTGATATAAAAAGTAAACATACCTAAAATTATAATATTAATAAGATAAATATATAATAAATTTAAGTTGACTACTATTCTTAATCATTAATATTTATTAACAATAAAATAATAATACATAAAAATTGAAAATGGCAAGTAATATAATATAATGATATATGGTAAGTAGTACAAGATTTTAATTAGAAGTTTAACAATTCTTACATACATACAACAACAACTACAGCAGCAATAACGACAATACCCAGTATGAATCTTGGTGATACACGGGGTCTGGGGAGGTCCAATAATACGCAGCCTTACCTCTAACTAGTAGAGAGGTTGTTTCCAAATTTCTTACAGACTTAACAATAAATAAAGTTTCACATTTATTCCATCGAAAAAGAAATTAAATATTTTTTTTTTGAATTCGAAATGAAATAAGAGTTGGTAAAGGTAAATAAATTCCTTATGCTTGGATTCCCAAAAAGAGTCCTTACACGTTCGAAGCCATCAATTGAAAAAGTCAAAGATATTCCCTCAGGTATTGGGTTATTGACACCCTCTTCCAACAACTTCTTCGTTATAACTAAACTAACATAAGATATAGTGAACAAATCCCCAGATGTAGTATGGATCACTGAATTAGATGAACTACCAGTACGAGGTGTTTCACCTAAGACATAATTAGTATATAACTTAAATAGCTATTTAAGTCAAACAGCATAACGAACCCAAATTTGAACACATGCATACCTGATTCAATAGACATAGTAATTGGAATCAACAATTGTTCCAAAATAACTGATTTCCCTAATCCTATACCAACCATCGGGATATTGCCACTGTTTTCATTTTCATCTATGTTCTCTTAAAGAATCGAGGAAGCTTTACACAACACATAGTAAATAGAATCAAACGTTCATCTGATAGCTTCCTAATAGAAAATAAGATACAAATAATTAAGGAAGAGAGGTAATTTGGATGATACTAAAAATGAAGAAGATTGGCCATAGAAGGCAAGCAGTGATTAGAATTTAATGAGGAGATTAGTTGTTCATCGATTTGTTCTTAATAAGGGAGAATTTTGTCACATTCCTCGATTAATTAATGTTAACAATTTTATTCTGAAAAGTCAATTTAGCATAAAATTCAATATGTTTAATTAAATTTGTTTGGTAATCAAATCCCATAAATTCTAGGCATAGAATGAACTGATTGGAAAAGAAACTTCTTACATACTATGTCTATATAATTTGTTAGGCTAGTTTGTCAATGATAAGTCAAAGCACTAAAGTTCACTAGTTATACATCTTCTATCTACCTATTTCAATGTCTAAAAAGCGCTAGGTTGGGAGTGATCAGAAAGATGAAACTAGTTGAAATTTGCAAGACAAATAAAAGTTTTTCATAGAAGATTGATTAATATTATGAGAGTACTCATTTGCCCCTATTGAAATGAAAGTTATCCATTTACCCTTTAAATCATATCTTAATTTTAGAATTTATACTAGAGTACACATAACTATATTCTTTATGTACAAAAATATAGTATTTTTTTATATAAGATTATATTACTATTACAAAAGCAATCATACGGTAAATATGTGCATAAACATTCGTTTCAAACTTAGCCTTGATTCTGTAATAGGCCTTTCATCAAACAGTTAGCAGGGTTTCCTCAAACAAGCATGGAAGGTGGGAAAAAAACTACCCGTACACATCCAACACAGAAACACAACTCACCATCTTCCAAACACAAACAGAAAGGAAACCCATACACCATTTGCAGAAAAGAAAACCCACATAAACTCCAAAACGTAGCAAAAAAATAAAGCACAATGCGGAGTGTTCTTGTTAACAGAAAAGAAGAAGAATATGTACCAACAAAGCACATGTCACTTTGTTGATAGTGACAACTACAAGAAATGAGTCGATCACAACAGAGGGGACGATGCTTATTGGATGGTGAACGGACAGGAAATATGATGGCTAACATGAAATCGAAGATAGGTTCATTTTGGTGTTAATAACCTAGTAGAAAACGACATCGTTTGTAGTTAAACAAAATGACGCCATTTTCAATTAATTCAGAAGAAACATACCATTTGACACCAATTAAAAAAACCGTCGCGAAATGGTGGGCCATCATGATTTGACTAGACCTTAATTTGGTAATGGCATTAATATAACATTATATTAATTACCATATATAATTGCATTTTTTGCGATGTAATTAAAAAATAATTGCAACATAGTAAAAAATGGAAATCAATTTAAATATTAATATGATATTCTTAATAATCAAATTTAATATTATTGACAATGATTGTAAATGTGAAAATAAATTTAGTTAATAACAATGTTATTTTAAAATTTTATAAAACAAACAATACAAAATTAATTTTTATTACATATTTTAATTCCTTTTATTAATGTCTTTTAAAATATATGATTTGACAATTTTATGTGGTGTGACAAAACTCTAGTTACTATATATAAATCGAGTGACATTTTATAAAAAATTTATATTACAAAAAAATTGTATAAAAATAAAAATAAATTAATTGTTCTTATTAATGTCTTTTAAAATATATGATGTGACAAATTTATGTCCTGTGACAAAACTCTATTTACTATATGTAAATTGCGTGACATTTATAGAAATTTTATATTACAAAAGAATTCTATAAATATAAAAATCAAAATAAATTAATTGTTCTTATTAATGTCTTTTAAAATATATGATTTGACGAGATATAAAACAATTATGTACAATTTTATATAATTTATATATACAAAAAATTTGGAAAATATAAAAATCAGAAACATTTGACGACTAATTTAGAAATTCGTCGTAAAATATGACATTTAGCGTTGAATTATGCATAGCATCGCTAAAAGGTTGATGACTTATATACATTTGGCGACGTTTTGAAAAATTGTCGCAAATCGCTTGTTGTGTAAGGAATGACGTTTTTTCCTTCCCTTTTTAACGATTTGTTATGTATATACATTTGGTGAAGTTTTTGAAAAGCGTCACCAAATGTTGGAACTTAAAAAAATAGAAATGATGTCGTCTCTTTTAGGATGGAAATCATGTCGTTTCATTCATTTTTTAACCTGAAGGTTGTAGCCTTTCTTCATCCCCTCCCCACTGCATTTCTCTTCTGTCTTTAATTTCTTCCCACCATCAGATCCTCTCCAATCATTCGTTCTCGTCGTGGTAGGTTGAGGTAAATGTAGTTACCCCTCTGATGTTGTTATGTTTATTCCTTCATCTTCGTCTTTATGTTTTATGGGTGTTGTTGTGTGTATGTTGTTTCAGTGATGTAGTATGATGGTTTTGTGTTGTGTATTGGTTGAAGGTGATTGTTTTATGTGATAAAAATGAAGATGGTGGCTTGTGTAATGCATATTGTATGGGTTGATTGAAGGTGAATATGGATTAGGAAGTTGTTTGAGTACTACATATTTGATGCTTGATGAAACTTCTGTTAGATTTTTTGATGTGTTTATTCCTTCATGTTATTGTTCTACCCATTTGTGTTCTTGATATGTTACTGCAGTGAATGTGAGTATTGATTAGTAATGAATATTTTGATATGGGTAATGTGTGTTGAATAGGTTAATTGAAGGTGAATATGTGTTAGGAACTTTGTTTTACTACTACCTATAAGATGTTTGACTAAAGTTCACTTTAATCTCTAATGTCACTCTCAGATCATACTCCTCTCACTTCTCACTCTCTATCGAAGTTTTCATCACTCACAAACTATCGTGAGCCCATCACTGCGTCGCTAAAACTTTATTAATGGTAAGCTACTGGTTATGTTCTATTATTCTTTGTTCAGTGTCTATTCTTCTTTGTTCAGTGATAACATTGGTTATTTTGATTTGATGGAAATGTTTGTTCTTACTATGTTTTTAAAAACTTTATTAATGGTAAGCTACTGGTTATGTTCTATTATTCTTTGTTCAGTGTCTATTCTTCTTTGTTCGATGATAACATTGGCTGTTTTGATTTGATAGAAATGTTCACTTTTACTATGTTTTTGTGTATTGTTACATTTGTTTTTAAGTTGCATGTGTTATATGAATTTGGGGAGTATAAGAAATTAGAGGATTTTACAAAAGAAACAAAATGCATAATGGAGCTTGAATTAAAACCATTGAAGCATAATTAATGTAATATTATAGATCATATAAGTAGCTGATATTCATGACTTGTTAAGTGATGAAGTTGGTGCCTATGAAACTTTTAGCACTAGAACTAGTTATTCCTAACTCTTATATTGACTTTGTCCATTTTAATCCCTTTAGCATTTTAAGACATTCCTTCAGCTTTTAAAAAAATTCCTACCAAGCAACTTAGATCACCCATAATAGGAGATAGGATACTTATCTAATTGGAAAAACTCTCCCTACACACTATATGAAAGCTCTAAACACTTACAGATCTCTTGTAAGGTCAAAATATATAGTACAATTGATGCCAATAAATCCCTTATCCTTGTTCAACATTGATGCCAATAAATTCTTTAGACTTGATAGCATAAATTCCTTGTTTTTTTTAAAAAAAATCTTAAAGCATATTAGGGAATGTTATCACGAAGAAAATTCTAGAATTCATTAAGATATCGTTAAGGATTTGATTAGCTAGTTAAAAGGTTATTCAAATTGACCAAAGGGAAACACATTCTAGAACTCAACTATCATATAAATTAGTAATCAAAATTCTTTTCAACTTATAAAATTCACATTGTTAATGGTAAACCTAAGGTCCTAACTCAATTGATTCTTATTGGTTAAGCTCTCTACTTATTTTAGTGTTATTTTACTTTAGCTTAATTCATTTTTTGAGTTGATCACCTAAATAAAGTGTAGCAATAAGAGGTAGTAGTTTATAAGTCCCTGTAGGATCAACATTCAATTCCTTTATAAGGACTTCATTTTATTACTTGTTGCAATTAGTGCATTTGTTAGCATTTTTTTTCATACATATTTTATTTGATCAAGATTTTGGCTTCGTTGTATTTGAAATAATTATTTCCAACAAACTAGCTTACTTTATATTATATTAAATACAAAATTGTCTTTTTTGCAAGCCCTATTTTATGTTGAAGAATGTCAATAATCATCCAACCTCGTCCTTCTTCTTTATAGTATAGGTAAGTCATCCAATTATGTCTATCATATGTTTTGCTTTAATAGTACGAGCATATATGTTTGGGTTTTGTTTGAATAATTGATGAGTAGATGCATGAAGTACATAACTATTTACTACATATGGAATGAGTTTGATCTCTTATGGATGATTTGAGGCATAATAAACCCCTAGGATGATATATAGGCCAGAAACTAGTGATGCAGCTCCCATGAGGCTTATTGGTGAAGAATTCTACAAACTTAACAGTCATAGCAAGAAGTCCTTTTCTCGATTCACTAGTTTAAACAATGTCACCCAAACATATAATATGTGTAATATCCCGCCCTCCATGGGAAAGGTAGCATAGCAATTTGGAAAGGGGCTGAGAGTGTTTCGTATTGTGTTGATATATTTATGCATATCATTGCACGGGTATAGTGAAATTTGCACATGAGAATGATTGTATATGCATTCATGACATTTCCCGGTATATGTGCTTAAATGGGATTTTTATGAAAAATATATGGTTGTCGTGTTTGGAAATTTATTCGGAGTGGATGAGTTTGTGTTTCATATTTTTGGGGAAAATTTAGAAATTGATTGGCAATTTTCAGACCGAAAAAATCGCCAAGTGGCGAACTGATTGGTTTCCGGTACCAAAAATTTCTGCCCAATGGCACTGAAATATTGGGTAAATGACGTTGGGATTATAATTGGGACCATGGGTATTGGAGGATTTAGAAATGTATTAGGGTTCTTTATTTTTTTAAAGTCACTAAAGTTTTGTCTTTTTCTCTTCTTTCATGCCAAGTGGCATGATGAATCATCCTCCCACATTTATTGCAAGCTTCATTCACCTAAGAAGCCTTGACATTCTCGACACTTCTAATTTAGAGAGGGAGAAAAAGTGTTTTTGGGAGATTTTCTTCTTCTCCTTCGTGGGTTCTCCTCCCTTGAATTCTCCATTTATTCTAGCCAAAATTGTTGCTCTCCATCTTGCTTCTAAGCCTAACCTAGCT
>JAOTAX010000198.1:42861030-42913794 GCA_025629825.1 Erythroxylum guanchezii
CAGGTGATAGCTAAGAGATCAAGTGATCGAGAGCCTAAGGGAATTGCTTCATTTGCTATTTTGTATTTTTGTAATAAGCCAATGGTGTGGCTTCTGATTTGTAAATAAAGTTTTTCAAACTCTGTTGTTTAAGTAATGAAATGATAGATTGAAGTAGTTTCGATTGTGTATGTTTTTTTGACTCCCTATTAAAATAGTTAAGGAGATTTCATGGAAATATGCTCAAGTATTATGATATTTCGCAAGAGTAGGGTTCCAAAAACGGGACCCAACATATATGGTATCAGAGCAAGAGTTAAATTTCGAAAACAAGCGGGATCCAACATATATGGTATCAGAGCAAGAAAATGTATCGATGATAATTATGGTATTTTGAAGTATTATGGTATTCTGAAGAGTTGGATTCCCGAAACAAGCGAGATCTAACACCAGTAAAAGGGTGCAACAACATTTTTCTTGCGTAATAATAATAAGCAAGCCAAGTTGTTTAACTTTTGGAAGATGTTGGAAGAAATTGCTTAAACAAATGGAAAAGACAAATTGAAACAAATAAACCCTCAAAACTTGTATGAGCTACATATTGACTAACTTTCATCGACTTTTTACTTTAGGCGTAATACTCAAGTGGGTGTATATTTTCCATCAAGATTTTCACGTGTCAAACATTGTAATATATCAGTAGATACAAATATTCTAACATAGATAGGCACTTGCCACCAATACAATTGTATGCCGAGAAATGCACAAATAATTTTCCATAGCTTATACATATATAATACTAAAAGACGCATAAACAAATAAGGCATAAAAAAAATTTCATAGCAATTTCAAATCTTACCAGATGTAATGGGTCAGTCATTGTTTTGAAAACCGAACCGGACCGGCCAGTTCAGCCGGTTCGACCAGTGACCGGTTGGCTATCCGGTCCGGTTCACTCTTAAAAAGCGGACCCTAATTGAACTAGTGAGAACCGGTCAAAACCGGTCAAGACCGGTTCGACCGGTTCAACCACTGGTTCAATGAATTTTTTTATTTTTTATTTTTAATATTTTTATATTATTTGGTCTATTTTGTATTTTTAATATTACTAATATTATATATAATTAAATATAATTATGATGTCACACCGGTTCGACCGGTGCTTGAACCGATCAAATCAGTCAAACCGGTGACCAGTAAGACCTCTGATTCGATGTCCGGTCTGGGTTTCAAAACCTTGGGGTCAATCATAGGTATCAAGCCCAAGACATGCATATCTGCCAAGAATCATAAGCAGTAGAAGAAGTTGAGACTAATTAAATAAAGAGTCATCAATGAATGTTGTAAATAAGATGACAATTGTTGCAAATTTTTAAGCATAATCCTCCATAACATCATCATCACACCCAGTTCGAAGTCCCGCAATAAAGCGGGGTCTGGGGATGTCTGATAATACGCAGCCTTATCCCTATATAGTAGAGAGGCTATTTCCGATAGACCCACATGTAGATATAACAATAAAAGAGTGATATAGGTTAAAGAGTAATTAAGTAAAACTGGCACGCTAAATCACTATGTAAATAAAATTACAATAAATACATAAATAAATAAAAATAAAATATAACTCAACTTTTAAAAAATATTTTAAAACTAAAATATAACGAAATATATCATCTTTTTATCTTTAGAAAAGCACCAATACCTAGATGATAAGAGCTATAAACATCAAAACCTGAGTAAGGGTATTCTTGTATCTTAAGCCAGGCTATACCTATATTCAATTATGTAACAACAATCAAAACTCTAAATTAAACCTTCAGATAAGGATTGTGGCAGCTCAATTCCAAAACACACTTCATATGTTCCAATCTAAATCAACAATGTACCTTTCCATTAGGTAGCTGTGCTTTATAAATAGTTCCTATGTTGCCTCCACCAATGAGATTTTCTAGAGAGAAGCTGTTTGTGTATTGCTGAAGTGATGCAATAGTGAAACATTTAGCAGATGTGAGGCGCTTCCCTATTTTTGTAGATGTCACTACGCTTACTTCAATAGGCATGATAGGGTTAACAATCACCTTCTTGGCAAGAGGTGGAGGAGGAGGAGGTGGTGGTGGTCGTGGTCGTGGTGGTGGAGGGGGAGGGGGAGGCGGAGGAGGAGGCATATATATCATATCTAATATGCTCAAATCTATTTTATGATGATCTAGCTCCATTCTAGGTTTATTTCTTTCCTGCATGATTTTTGGCTTTCCATGACCCTCCTTTGGCTGTACTGCTGTATCCTCTTTAGCATATGATCTCAAAATTCCAACCGCACTATCTGCCTCACGTAACTCTTTGTAGATGGATTGAAAAGCTAATGTTTTCTTGCTAATATCGCTTGCCAAATAATAAGTCTCATATGAGTACGATATTGAAACATCCAAAATTGTATTTACTTAGCAAATAACAAACGATTCTTACCATTTTTTTTCTTTACTGACAAGAGTGTGTGATAAGCTTCCTTCAGCCAAAAGCCCAGCTATTACTAACATTTTTCATTTCCAAGTGAGCATAACATCTGTCTTGAACACTGGCTACTGCTACTTGTATATCTACCTACACACTGAACAAAAGAAATTACAATAGTTAGAACTATTAACACCATTCAAAAGTAAACAATTGCATCAACCAAAATATATACCATTAAATCTTAAAGTTAGGCAGAAACAGAGGTCCCCGATGACAAAATCACAGAGGTTACGAAAATATATATGATTAAATCTCGAAGTTAGTAAGAAACAGAGGTCAATGGTGACAAAATCATAGAGGTTTCATTATGAGAAACGATTATCATGCAATCCAATTCAAATGATCATCATTATTTCAAAAACAGTTCCAATATGAGGGTAAGAGGAGTTTTTGTAAAGAAGAGAAAGGAAAAATCTTTCAAGAGGAAGATTTAATAGTTACTTAGGACATTCCAGAGGGATCGAGAGATGATAGAAAAGCCTATATCAATAAATAACTCTATTTATTGACAGAGAAGAGAAGTAAAGAAGTATGTAGAAAGCGTCAAAAAAACTAAATAATGGTAGTGACATTATTTAAGTGACTGACCTGAATAATACTTAATAGTTGTAAAATATTTAATAATAAGCATAAGTCACGACTGTGACAATTTAAGTCACAGTCGTGACAATAATATAATGTGGGACTTTGACCTATAAGTTGCGTTGAAATTTACACTGTATATTTTATTCAACCAAAAATGCGGTCGCTATTAGTAGATGGTAAGTGTAATTAGGAATAAATGCAAAAAAGTTGACACTTTTAGAAACAAAACATAAGAAAAGAAAAAAATTGGGATGACATGAGTTACAGCCGTGACAACAGTATAGTGGAAGGAAAGGAAAAAAAAAGGGACAACTTGAGTCACGACTGTGACAATTTTAGTCACATTCGTGACAAGAGTATAGTAGAGAAATCGAGTCGTTGATGAAACAGACGGTGAGATGGAAAAGTGGTCGCTCTTAGTAGATGGTAAGTGTAAAAACATGATCGCTTCGCTTTTAGGAACAAAACATTAAAAAAAAATTGATTGTGACAGCCGTGACAAGAATATAATGTGTGATTTATAAGTTGTGTTGAAATTTATGCTGTATATTTTATTTAACCAAAAACGTGGTCGCTATTAGTAAATGGTAAGTTTATTTAGGAATAAATGTAAAAACGTTGATGCCTTTAGGAACAAAACACAAGAAAAGAAAAAAAAAAAAAAAGGATGGCATGAGTTATTACTGTGATAATTTAAGTCATAGCCGTGACAACAATCTAGTGGAAGGAAAGGAAAAAAAGGGGATGGTATGAGTCATATTGGAGAAATCGAGTCGTTGATGAAACGAACTATGGGATAGAAACGTGGTCACTCTTAATAGATGGTAAGTGCAAAAACGTAGTCGCTTCGCTTTTATGAATAAACATAAGAAAAGAAAAAAAATTTAGCACGGTTGTGACAAAAGTATAATGCAAATTGCAGCCGTTCATGAACAGATGGTAAGGTGAAATTTCGTGTTCGTCCATTTCATTCGTCCTTAGTATATATATACTTAATAATAGGTAAATCTATTTCCAGCATTAAGTTAGCGTGGATACTAAATTTTTGTTATCGTTTCACCATATGAAGATGTTAAATTAGTGAAACAGCTTAATACTATAAACTTAAAATTACTTAAGATAAGATTCTACTAAATTATTTTAACAGAAATTATAATTTTATTGTTACATATACGATATTATTACATATTTTGACCTTATCGTAACTCAGTTTAATTTTAATTTGTTTCAGTTTAATTTTAACTTATCACTCTCATATAATAAAAAAGCTTTAAAAATAAATTTCTTGACATTTATTTTATCATATGGGACATTAGAATTTGGATCATGTTGAATGTAATATGATATTATGAGTCATATAAATAACACCACATATACAAGAATCAGTCATATATAAATACCACCACATATACAAGAATCAGTAATATAACTATTTATATAAATTCCATAAAACATTTTTAAATAATTAAAAATAAATTGAAGTATTAACGGAAGGAATTAAACCCGTACGTCATTTACCCATAGTTTATTTTAATTACGTCTTCAAAGTTCAAACACAAAAAACTAACACCACGTGAAATATTGACAATTGGATGTGACGGCCTATCTAAAACCTGTGATGATTACTTCACCCTGCTCCAGTGTGGAAAGAACACCGATATTTGTCTCTTTTCTCAACCCAGGAAGTATCCTCCTTTCCAGTACAATAGCAAAGTAACATCAAAAGAATATTATGAACTTGGAAACACAAAAATCTGTACCATTTCATTGAAATCCTGATCAATTCATTCTGGTACAGAAGTCAAATTTAAACAAACGTAATCAGAGAGTACAGCAATTATACTCTTTTTCGCAGAAACCTTGTATCAATTACCAATTCTTAGCTGTAGCTATGTCTGTCACATATAAGTTTTGTCTTCAGATTGCTTCGTCACCATCCCAGTTTCCCTTCAACTTGGGACCAGTAGGCCCATCTTCTCCGAAAACCTCACTTGGAAGACTCTTCGCCAAGTTTTCCAAGGCAGATTTCAGCTTTTCAGGCAATATTTTCTCCACATCCTTAAGCTCATTTGCTACATCGTAGGTAATTTTTGGACCCCATTTCCTGTAATAATTTAGCCATGCTGGTTCTGAAATGACCGTCCCCAAGTACTCGGCTGCGACAACAGAGTATCTAGCACCTGTGTCTATAACAAACTTACTTTTTGCCGTGTCATTCCTTATTCCGGTATCTTCACTACCTTGCAGTACAAGCCCTGGCTTAGAATACATTGCATGACCGTGTAATGATGAGTAGGATACAGGTTTGTTTCCATTCTGAAACTCAAGGTCCTGAACGTCAACCCATTCTCCTCCACTGTGTTGCGAGAAATATACACTCCATAGCTCGCCAGTAAAGTTGCTGACCCTTAACGTCAAATGCTCCCAATCTCCGACGTGTTCTCCGATTCTCCCTAAAGGAATATTGATGAAAGAAACCTTGGCTCTGGAAGGTCCATTAAAAGGATAGAATATCCATATAGCAATATCAGTGAATGTCGCACCAAGCATTGGCTTTACATGTAAATACACCTCTGAGGCGTTTAGATCACCCTTTTTTACTCTTTCTTTAGACTCTTCACCGACAGGAAGGTCAATCCAGTAGGCACCGTCGTTGGAACCACCTTGAGGGAGGTTCCCGCCACTTGCTTTGATAGGGACAGGCTTTGACTCTTCTCCTTTCTTGTAGAGCAATGCCCCGTTGACAAAATACCAACTCACTGACGATGGTAGGTATTGCTCATCAGGATGGAGATAAACCCAAGGAGAATACACCTGAAACAGGATCCGGATTTGGTTTGGGTTTGGCATACATGAAATGTTTGATTCTTTATTCTTCAAACACCACATTGTCATTGAATCAGCATCAATGGCTTCTCGTGGTTTTTGAGCCAAAAATGTGCCTACAGGAACACCCACAGCGTTCATTCCTCTGATTGTAGGTGTTAAACTGAAGATATTGAAGCCATTGGGATCGCTCTCGTTGCCTGGTCCCCAAATCCAAGACTCTGCCTCGCATTGCTCGGTGAGGTCTGACCGGACACAGCGTACCTTCTCCGGCGAAGGCTTCTGAGGAGATACGGTCACAACATGTCCGACAGCTTTGTAACCATCTGGAGGCGTGGGAGCCCAAATATAACCAATACCATCTTGTTCGATTTTCAAGGACTCGCTACTCCATACAAGACTGTAATCTATTGGCTTCTGTAATGTACCTGAACCTGCCCTGTCCTTGGCTACAAGAACCCAACCGTGGAGTGATGTGTTGTTAGGTTGGCTGTAGCAACCAAGCATGAAAAATCCTGTCGGAATTTGGGAAGGGTCGAAGAAGGAAGCTCCAAGGTTGTCAGGTCCTCCTTCATGGGTGGCCCAAACACTAGTGAAAGTAGATATTTGTCTCACTTGCAATCCACCAAGATCAATGGTTCCACTCGCAAAACCTTCACCTATATACCAATCAAAAGCAAAAGCTGACTAATAATTGTTGGGAAGATAGATACGTGCAAGCTTAACAATGGAATTTAGTACCTGAAGGCCAAGATGGCAATGGAGAGGGAAGTTTGAAGAGGGTTTCAATGGGAAGAGCTCTACTTCTCTTGGAGACATCATCAGCTGGAGTTGAAGTTGAAGAGAGACAGTTGCCCATGGATGTGATCTTCGAAGCTAATTAGCTGACAGCTTAATTATAAAGGAAAGAATATTTGCAGGAGTAGACAAGGAAAAGAGATGCTTTGGACCTATATTCTGTTGTGTATACAACTTTTAAGGGTGACTTGTGGAAGGCAACGAGAGCACGGGTTGGTGATGAATATGTTCCGTGGAAGCAAGCCAATCGGCTTCTTAGTGACAACATTTAACACACTTTCCACCCTTGTCCAACTTCTCTTTTACACTAAGTTGTTTTTCTATCTCATAGAGATTTTAATCTATTCACACACTATACTCATCTAGAGCCCTATTTATAACAAGAAGATATCTACATGTGATGGGAAAACAACTTAACAGGCTACTTTATGTGAACAGAAGTACTCACAAGCGTTAAAGCATTACTCAGAAGAGCTGGACGTGAAAATTTGGACTATTCAACTGAAGATTCACATGTATGAAACATAACTTGTTATGTCTAATGCAAAAATTTTCATCTGTCCTATAGCAAAGTTATAGCAAAGTTGATTGACGAATTTAATATAAATAGAAGCCCTTTTTAATAATATTAGCATGGGTCCAAATGAAAAATAAAAATAATCCTGCTGGAGTTGCATTAAACTAGCTAGTTATTTTGATTTGACTCTTTAGATATAAGGATAGAAGTGTTTAGTCTTGACTCTTGATGATGCTACTGTTTTAATTATGTCTAACTATATCTTAACGCCGAGAGAGAGAGAGGGAGAATTAGGATCCTTTCAAAATTTTCACTACCAAAGAGGTCCTTGACTCATATTGTATCGATATTATTTATATATATATGTACATAAATTCGTGCTCAGTTTGTTTGGATACTCGTTGAAATATTAAAATTTTGTTAAATATTTATAGCATATAATTATATTTTTTAAAAATTGTTAAATGTAATATGACGTATTACATATTACATATTATTATATTATCAATATAAATAATGATAGATAAATATATTAATATATTTGACACATATCCTCTAGAGTTTGTTAATTCTCAATTGCTTGTATGTGGTGTGAATGTTCACACGGAGAAAATTCGTTACATGTATAATCTCTCCACACTTTTAGCTGAGAATATTAAACAGGAGGAGGCCAGGAAAATTTGGGTAACTATGAAGATTTTTATACGAGAAATTTGAAATATTAAATTTTGGCAAAAATACATTTAACCTTCGATGTTTTATCTCCTTTTACGTTATGTCTCCTTCTATTTCAAATACGAACTTATGATTCCCTTTAATTACCAGCCAAAAGAGTTTAAAATTTAAAACGACTTTTTTATCAATTACTTTTTATTGTTATTTCCAGTCTACTTTTATGGTCAAAAAAAAACTATGAGCTGCCCAAATTATCCAGGGTTATTTTTGAAGGAATAACAGTGGAAGAAATCAACTCTATTAAAAAGAAAATTGGAATCGGAGGAAATTATCTCCAGCTTTTTTTAATCTTGAAAAGAACAAATTCAATAAGATTTGAAAAGGTTCGAAGGAAAAGAAACTTTTTTCTTTTGAAGAAAATAACATTTTCAATATTTTTTTGAAGTATTGGTGAGAAGATAACCCACAAATAAAAATTTGTAATTTTTTATCAACAGTTATAACGTACAATTATGAAAAACATGACACTTTCAATAAATTCTCTCTTTTTTTAAATTTTGTTTCACAAATAATTTTTCCTTTTTTAATTTTTTTCTATAAATTAACAGTCATAAAGTACAATTGTAAAGACTGTTGGCGAAGAAGAACAAGAATGAAGTAAAAGTAAGAGGGACACAATCGAAACTTAACATAAGGCTACAATAGATATTTACAAATGTTAGTTGGAATGTACAATTATGCTATAATAGAATTCATCTCAACCTTCCATTTTATTTTGTACCTACTAACACATGTATGGTCAGTATTGAACCATCAATCGTATAAATGTGCATATGAGTGAATAACAAGATACATGTATTTTCTATACATACATTTCTTACATGATATTAGAGTACCACTTGACCAACGTCAAAAATGGAAGAAAACTTTGGATCATCATCCTCCACTCTTAAATGGAACACCATGATCCTCTCTTGATTTTTCAACCCTCGCAAAGATCCTAAACTTCAATCTTTCTATCAAGCTTGACAGACAAAACTTTGTAAATTAGAGAGCTTAAGTACTTGCAGCTGTAAGAGCTCTTGAGCTTAAGAATTTTATCAACATAGCACCTCCTCCTTAGTTCATCACTGCAGATACAAATCAAGTCATCGAAAATTCAGAATACAAAGCATGGAGAAGAACAGATCAACTACTGCTATGTTAGTTATTTTCAACCATCAGAGAAGAAGTAATAGGACAGGTAAATCTTTCCAATTCATCCTACTAAGTTTGGAAAAATTTGGAGAATCTTTATGCTCAAACATCTATGGTTAGAGTTCTTCATTTAAAACATCAACTCTTAACAATTAAAAAAGGTTCACACATCATATCATAATATATGCAAAAAGTTAAAACCATAGGTGACTCACTTCAAGTAGAAAGACATGCAATCATTGAGTATAAACTAACATTAAGTGCCCTAAATAGCCTTAGTTATGAATATGATCCTGTTGTGGTTTATCTAACACACCTTATGAAAACTTCAACCTTAGAAGAAGTACAATACTCTCATATGATGCATAAAACAAGAATAGAGCAGCAGAACACAATCAATCATGAAGAAATCTCACCACCAATCGCTAACTCTGCAACTGTCAATTAAAACCCATGTTATCAAACCCGGACCGGACCGGCCGGTCCAACCGGTCCGACCAGTGACCGGTCGGCTATCTGGTCCGGTTAACCCTAAAAAATTAGTCTTGAATTCGACCAGTTCAAACCGGTGAAAACCAGTCAATTGACCGGTCCGATTCAACAATTTTTTATTTTTTTAATATTTTTAATATTATATATAATTAAATATAATTATTGCATAATTATGACGTCACACTGGTTCGATCGGTGGTCGAACCGGTCAAACCGGTGACCAGTAAGGCTTCCGGTTCGATGACCGATCCGGGTTTCAGAACACTGATCAAAACAATTAACAAGGAAAAAGTGGATTTAGAGGAAGAGGAAATCATGGGAGAGGAGGCAGATAAAATGGAAACATATTTTTTTGCCAACTTTGTCATAAACCCGGGCATGAAGAATTGAAATGTCATAAAAGACAACTGTCTTTGATACCATAAAGAAACCTAGAATCAGAAGAAGAAATAAAAGACTCGCTGAATTTTTATTGATGAAGAAGCCACAAAGCTAATACATAGAGTCTATATTTACAATTGTTTATAATCTTAGACTAAGAAGGAAACAACAATAAACCTAACTAGGGCAGATGTAGGGTGATTGTGGGCTTCATGAACAAGACTTCTTTGTAAGATAGTCTAACATTTAACCGAGAGTGAGCTGAAATTTATATTTTCCCCGAATCTTATTCCTTAATGGTACGGAACAATAGTATCATTGGAGTGGATACACAAATAACTTTAAATACAAGAAGTAGTCTAACATTTAACCGAGAGTGAGCTGCACATGGGTCATCATTACTGACACCCTCAAAATTATAAGTCGTAGTCTCTTGAGTATCAACCTTATGACTCCGAACATCCTTATCACTTCACTCGAGAGAACTTGCGTTAATAAGCCTCACCTTTTATTTCAATAATTTCTTATTATGAAGATTTTTCTTCTACTCCTTATCCCCTTGGATCAAGAGTAAACATATTGAAATACCTAAGTGATGAATTATTTCGCAGACTATCTGAAAACATTCTTCACACAAATAAGACAAACACTCACGAATGCAAAATAATAAAAACACCGACGTTTGATAACGCAGTTCGGCATACTTGTCTACGTTTGCGGGGCCCTCGCCTAAATTAATCACTTTCACTATAGTTCACAAAAATTACACAAAATTGATCTACCCCATACCACTTAATCTATGTAACTAACCCACAATCTGACTACCCGTGAAAGATCTTCACGCCCAATAACACGACCATCTTGTGTTAACCTCGTCAGAGGATTTTCCTAACTATTTTTACTCAACTGAAAGAGCAAATAAAACAAGTAAAAATAGACTCCCATATCAGAAGTTTTCCACGGACATGAACAAGCCACTGTGCAAGTTCGACAAGCAACCATCAACAATGCAATCTCCTTTGTGCCACAACTAACAGACCACTTCAAGGACCCAGAAAAATCAACAACTTTGCACAATTCTTGGACTGCTTATTAGAGATAAAAACCATGAAAAAGAGCTGCTCCAAGATACCCACGCAATCAGCTCAATAGAGGATAAAAGAAAACAGAGCAGCAGCCAATCAAGAAAATCACCATCATCCGTTCTCAGCAAAAACAATCAGAACATATGCGCAGCCAATCTGCACTCAACTTTAGTTGCACGTAAGCTGTACAATTTTAGTCACTCACGCACTCACACTAGGTTTTTCTCAATAGACTCCCTTTCAAACAAGGACAATATAAGATAATCTATTAACACCAAAAATTCTGCTTATAAGGTTATATGGAATATGACTCCGATTCAAATTCCAAGCACCATCCAATTTTAAAAGAATGCAATCTCCAATACGCAATCTCCAATTAAGGTACATCTTCAAGAATTATGGTAATTCTCATGTTCAATAAAAATGTCAAAAATAAAGATATGATATATTTAGCATAAATCCTAACACATATATATGCATACAAAAACAAATTAACAAGTAAAGATCACTAAAAAATATCGTAGCAATATTTACTATTTATTATATCACCATTTATTCTGTTTATAGAAGAGATGAGTATTATATAAATTTCTCTTATAATGATTTGTTATTTAGTTGCATTCTTTCTTGACGATGGTATGAAGTATTTTGTTACTAAAATTAAAAACGAAAAGTAGCTTAAAAGTGGAGTTCTAAAACTCATCTTTTATTAGAACTTTGAATATTTTCTATCTATTACTCTTTTTTGTTCACTATATATATATATAAATAAGTAACTAGAGATCCTGTCATGCATCATCCTAATTGGCCAAAACTCATAATTAATGAAAGTCATTTATAAGCTAAAGAAAAAAGAATTGTTGAGTCTAAAAATGCACATTAAGCCTCCACCTAAAATGGTAAAAAAAGGACTTTTATTATTAAAACTAACCATAAGTAAATAAAAAAGAACTACTTTATTTGAGTCTACATATTCTAATTAAACATCTACATAAGTTGGTAGAAATTATTAATGTAAATAAATCATAAGTTAATGACGATCATATCCATATGGAGTGTAAATATTATTTTTACCTAATTTGTGTACAATTTTTCTCATTCTTAAATATAAAAACCCAATTCATATCCATTAATCTCAACGTCAATTACAAAAAATTTACAAATTTTGTTCAATTTTATAATTATAACTCGAAACTTAAAAAGTAGCAATTAAAATCTCAGACTTTCAAAAAAAAATTCCAATTTTAACCCGATATTAGTACCTCTGGTAAGTTTGCTAACCTGACTTACTACGTATTCCAGAAATTCTAAACACTCATAAATGTCATACCTAATTAATTAAGATTAACTAAACTAAGTCATTTAATTAAACTAACTGATTAAACATAACTAAACTACGTCTTTTTCAAGACCGAAATCCCTAAATCAAAATCCCTACCATTTGTTCTCGTATGAAGCTCCTTAATTCGTTCTCGAATCGCACCAAGCTCCTCAGTTCTTTCTCGCATCGCAGTGCACCAACAATTTGTTCTCGCATCAAACTTGTTGCCAATCACTAAATCCCTAAGTCAAATTCGCATAATAGATTCTTCTTACACTAGCCCAACGATGCGAGAACAAACTGAGGAACAACATATGTCTTGTGCAAGAACGAAGGGCAGCAACTTCGATTTAGAGATGTTAATCCCAAAAATGACATAATTTAGTTATGTTTAATCAGTTAGTTTAATTAAATGACATAATTTAGTTAATCATAATTAGTTGGTTTAATTAGGTATGATGTGTATAAGTGTTTAGGTTTCAAGAACATGTGGCAAGTCATGTTAGCAAACTTAACGGAAATACTAACGACGAGCTATAATTGAGAAAAATTGAAAGTTTAAATATTTAACTGTCACTTGTTTAAAGTTCGGGCTATAATTACAAAATTGAGTAAAGTTTAAGATTTTTTTGTAATCAACCCTTAATCCCAAGAAAACAGCAATTCAATTAAAGCCATCCTTACTATATCGTAGTCATAGGAGGAGACTAGAAATTAAGGGTATTTTCTAACTCCTTACAAGAGCATATCGTATCTAATAACAGTAATGGGACTATAATATGTGATGTAATGAAATCTGGTGTCCAATGTAATGGAAATCACAAAGAATAATGTGTAATCACATTGGAATACAAAAGGTCGAAGGATTTATACGTGATGCAATATATAACAACTATGGAATGAATGGTGATGTAATATAATATCCTCTTTACTTTTATACCAAACATTACCAAAGTGTCATAAACACGAGTCCGAATCTGATTCATAGTTCTCTTTTGCAGCCTGAATCTCAAGCCTCCATCTTTTTTTCATCTTCTCTATGAACTCCTGAGCTCTTGCATCCACTCCATATAACTGCATTGCAACTGATTCATTCTTCTCATTGAAAGTACCTTTCATTTTGTCGCCATCATCACAGTTATTTTCATAATCTTCCACTGCATCCTCACAGGAATTGTTAGAGTCAGTAACTTCAACTTCAACAGTGACGTCCTTGACTTCTTCAGAGTGGTCTTCATGAGGTTTACAATAGCCGCCTGGTGAGAGCACTGGTTTCTCTACAATATGATTAATTTGTGTCCGCGAAGTCCTTGTATCGAACCTGTGTAGATCATCTTGTTCTGCTTGGCTTTGGTGGCTCAGGTGAGAATGTTTATAGCTGAAGCAATTGTGGTGGAAGCGGTAACGGTGAGTTGGAAGGCGAAGAATAGCGACCGAAGATGCGCGCCGGTGGAGTCCAAGAAGGTATTCACTGGCTCTATTCAAGAGCTTGGATCTTCTAAAGCGGGTCAGCTTCTTTTGGAGACTTGTTATAAAGCTATTCCATACCATCTTAGTACTTGGCGGCTTGTTTTCAGGGTTAAAGAAAGGCATGACTCCGAAATTACTACAGCTTTATGCTGGGCAGAATGGCTTATTCTTAAATCAACCTTGACAAATTATATTATGTAGGCTGTGCTAAATCTCTTGAACAAACTTACCACAACAAAGTTTTGAAGACATGCATCTTTGCATATCAAAATCATATGTACTAAGATGCAGAAAAACTATTAATTTACCAAAACAACAGCATCGCATATAGGTTGATACTGTCGCAGTTACATATAATTTATGGTTTGATTTGACAAAATATTGCATGCCAATTATGGATAAAGTTTTCACGATTCTAGATTTGTCTTGACGCCTGCATGCCTTCACTTCTTTCCCACGAGACACTCGTATGATTTTATGAAATGACCATTATTTATCGATTTACTACCGTAATGGAGGCTAAGCAATTTTCAACAATATAAAATCTGCCATTTTATTGGTATAGATTAACTGAAATAGACTGTATGATTAAAGAGTCCAAGAAGATAGTTGTAACGGCAATCAAGGTTTACTAGACGAGTATATAAAGGTAGGACATATTAATTGTGACAAATAATTTCTTTTGTCCTTATCGAGGTGATGAATGAATATTGTAGACGAGTCGATTTATATTGCCTGCATATATGTTCCTGGGAAAACTGATAAAAATGAAGAAATAGACAACTACACGGGTACTATGCCTAAGATTCTCACTGAACATGTATGATTGCTGTACGGCTTCTGGTCTCTGCTAACATGATCGGTCATCCTTTAATCGTAGGGATTTCTGAAATTCTTCAAGAGCTCTGGAATGTCGTAACCTAGCATATCATCCACAGCCTGTATCATTTTGGACTTCAACTTCTCGAACTTGTCAAAGCTGTAACCACTCAAAACCTCCCTGAAGTGGTCCACGTTTGGGAAATCTCCAGGAGGCAAATGGAACTCCCTTTGTACCTGTTTAAACCCGAGCGAGAGAAATGCTGACAGTCTACTCAACCTTAGACATAGATGAAAGTAAAGTAAAGATATCGAGTGAAACCAACCTTTCCAAACTCTGTTTCCAAATTATCAATCAGCCTTTGTTGGGCCTTCGTTTTTCCCATCATTGCTGGCATCTCCTTTTTAAGATGGCCAACAATGTAAGCATGAATCTTGGCAGCTCTAGCACGTTTCACAAACTCATTTATCTGTATAAAATATCATCAGAATCCAATTCAACAAAAATTCCAGTAAATTATCAAAGGAAATCAATAATTTTATTAATAATATACAAAGAACTGCAAAAGAAACTAGATTTGCAGAACTTACTCGACGATCACAAGCCTTCTTAGGGATATCTTTAAGATCGGAAAGAAGGTCTTCCTGTTCTTTCTCGAACAGCTCTTTTCCAATTGGACCAACAGCAGCTTCATTTACTGGTTTGTCATTGAATGACCTGCCGTGCAACAACACAAATAAATGTATATATGAGATGAGTATGCAATCTCAGTTTCACCACAAGTCCCAGTATATCATAAAAACAACCTTGCAAATATTTAAACGCTTCTTTGATTCACATATTTCATAAGCAAAATGAACTCATTTTAGTATTCTCTGGAACCAAAGTAAACCATCACCGTGTTGCCCAATTGAAATCCTTAAAGAGAACAAGCTGTGACTCATGTTAACGGGTCACAACTTAATCTTATTTACTGCATGAAGAACCTTGCTAGTTTGGACTATGGTACTAGATATTAGAATGATATTCAATTAAATTTACTGATAGATACTCTACCCAATATACACACGCATAACTTCAGGAGTGTTGAGAACTTTTCCAAGCGACCACATCAAAGCTCCATAAACCCTCATTAACTGTTGAAGTGGGCCCAACAAGGTTAGACAAGTACTAATGAAAAAATTTACAAAGAGCCATTATGCTATAGATGAATGACAACAATGAAGAGAATGACTTTATCACAAGTGTCAACGGAATATAACGTCTAATCTCTGTATTATTTTCCCAACTAGTTTAGGGTTATTTCTTTAATAGTCAGCTTAGTCAACTTTACGAACTGACCACTTTCTTGATAAGAAACAAGGTCTATACAGTAGAATTATTTTTAAGTCTTTTCCTTTAGGCAACTACTAACAGCTATTAAGAAAAAAATATAGTAAATTTCTTACTCCAATAAACATAAATTGGACAAGCGTGGTACTTTAATTTACTTCAGTTTAGGGGAAAAAAAAGAATTGAGTTTTTCTAAAAATTCTGAATTAGTTTTGGGAAGCATGACGCTTTTATTTTTCTTAAGAACTTATTGATGTGGATACTAATGGCCTTGTTTGTTTCAAATCCTAAAGAGTGTTTCTTAATTCTTGTTACAAACCCTATAAGCCTGTCTTTTTGTTTTCATTTCTTAAATGCTAGTATTCTCTGTCAGAGCTAAATAAAAGATATAGTCAGCTGAATTCCTACTTGTTGGGTATCAACTTGGTCTGCCTTGTTGAGAACCACGCGAATCTTGTCATCATGACCGCGCAAAGAATAAATCACACGCTTGAACTCGTCACTAACGTCAAGTTTGTGGGGGTCAAACAGAAGTAGAATGAGGTCACTCTTTGCGGCAAACCAAGATGTTACACCTGTAAAATCATAAGCTCGTTGTGTGCGTTGTTTTTCTCCCGCCAGAACCCCAGGAGTGTCCACAAATGTAATATGCTCCAGCAACTAGATAAACAACGAAATTGGGAGTGTTTTAAGTGCTACAACGTATAATCAAGACGGAAATCTGTGATTCTGATACTCACCGGATGTGGCATTTGGGAACATTCAAATTTAGACAAAAAAGCCGTTCCAAAAGTTGTGAGGCCACTGAATGGCATGTCTGCTTGCACGGCAACCGTATTCCCTGGAATACTTCTTTCATCAGGTCCATTCTGTACAGATATACAATCAGAATGCAAGTATTATGGATAAAATCAAAAGCAATAGAACCATTATTTCTCTTTTAACAGAAACTGATAAGAGGCAGTTAGCCTGCAAGATTTACGAACTGCAACATCATTGCTAAGGCCAAAAATGCTCTAAGATATGAGTTAATCATTTTATTATTCATCCAAATAGTAAAGATGCATCGTCCAACAATACAAAGTAACATGGGGTGACTTGTATAAATACCATTACAACAACAAATCTGTCAGTTGTTGGTTCAGGTCCAATATGAGCACCTGTAGCAAAAGGGAAAAAGAAAAAAGGGAAAGATGTAGAAACTTGTTTAGGTATAAAAGAATAGAAGAAAAGAAACCACCCAGTAGCCACAGTAACATCCAGATATAAGCACAAAAGAGAGATGGATAGGAAGGAGAAATTACCTGGATAACTACCTCTCAGTAGGTGTTTAATGAACGTAGTTTTACCAGTAGAATATTGCCCCAATAACATTACCATTGGTTTGGCATCAAAATCACTGTTAGTCTGCATTTAAGAAATCCACAGAAACTATTATGCCTACATTCTATTTTTTCACTAGCTAAGGTTATAGAAATTAAATATAAGATGGACAAAACTCAGATCAAATCCAGGAAAAGCATGTACGCTATTAGTTGACAACTTTGTCAGTATTAAGTATCGCAGCTGCTCACTCACCAGCAATGGAGATACAAAATCATTAAAGCGATAAGTAACTTCCAATGGCTTCAACTTCTGAATGTATAGTTTCTTCAAGCCATCAACAATAGATGTAACAGAGGACAGAGACACCTGAGAATATAAAATAAACTGTGAAAACAGGAAGGAATTGGAAATGCACATCAAGTTCACAATTATAATATATCATTAACTGAAGACAACAACAAGAAAGAACTGCATATACCAAAGTAGAGAATCAACCTTTACTGGAAGTTATACATTGAAAGAACAGAAATCACAAGTCATGTTCATGGTCATTTTAGCCGGTTAACATAAAAAGATGGCACAAAAGCAGATATATTGTTTTATGATACAGAAGTCACAGGTTGTCAAACTTGCACCAATGTACCACAAGAAAACACACCTTTTTGGCTGATTTCGAAGAAAACCAATGCACTGAAGCCGATGTTTCCACTGGAGAAGTACCTGAAAAGTAGAAAGCTCTAAATGCACAGTAGAAAAGGAAATCCCACATTTCAATCAACATTGTAGAGATTTCTTACCATTTGAATCAGACTCGGGAAATTTTGAAGATCGTTTTTTCTTCTGCACATATACATTGAATAACAAGAACCGTTTTAAATGGAAATATGTGAGATAGACAACTTCAGAATACAATCCAACACTTACTGCAAGTAGTGCATCTAAGCCTTCCATTGATGGAGGATTTAAATCTTCAATATCATCTATTATACGTAAACATATAACAGCGTCAACTTAACAACTCCATTATCTAGCAAAAGTAATAAGAGATAATGGAAAAAGGGATAACAAGGCCAAGTATCAAAGATACAATATTCAGAAACACAGCAAGAACAACCAAATTCCAGGCACTAAACAGACAAGGCAAAGACCAAGATATAAAGCATAAAAAGTTAAAACCTTTGGTGTAGAGAAGATCGTTGGTTATTTCATGTCCAGCTTGTGCCAATGAAACTAGCTACACATCAAGGTAAGAACAAATTAGTCAATTATAAAAACACAATAGGAAATTTTCCAAAGTCAACCGGGTAACTGAACAGAACTTAAGTTAAAGATAAATTAGTCCACACATTCACAAACACAACAGAGAGAATAAAGCTTCTATTAAACCTGCATAGCAGCGATGAACTCCTTAAACCCAAGATATCCTTGTCGCTTCGAGTCGGCAATTGCCCAAACCTTAAATAAAAACATAAAAACTAACATAACTACAACGAGAATAACCATAATGAAGGTAAAAGAAACGGAAAAAGTAATTAAAAAAAAACCTGCTTGAGATAGGGTCGGGACAAATTAGACAAACCAAAGAACTTGATAGCGTCATTTCCGGTGATCCGACCATCTCCATCTACAAAGACACACATTAACGTTGTTTCACATAAGATCATATCACCACAACAATTAATTAACTAGAATAACAAGGAAAACGAGAAATGTAGTGTAGTACCTACCAGAATCAGCATAATTGAACCACTCTTGGTAGATGATCTGGTGCTCTTTAGAGCATGAACTGATCGGTCCAGTAGATATCTCCATAACCAGAGAGATCAGAGCAGGTTAATTAAAAGATAAGATGAAATTTCCGTTTGAAGTCTTGACCTTCGGTGTGCAATAATGTAGGGATTTGTATTGTAATTGCTCTTCTTTGCCAACTTCTGTATTCGCCGAATGGAACCCAAGGCGATGTCGTTTTGGGAGCCCTCCATTCCCAACCGGCGGATTTAATTTAATGAAATGTCATGTCAGTAGTTACTAAAAATAAAAACAGTTACCCAAGCGACGACGTTTGGCTTGATACTATATTTTATTGTGTACGATCCAGGAGTTTACATTCCGTATGAATAAGGTGGAGGGGAAGAATCTACTAACCTAATATATTCTATGATATTCTGGGATTTGCACAATTGTTAAAGACAAAGTTTTAAAGCTTTTCAAAATTCCTGTCTCTATTTTTTTAAAAAAAACTTGTAAGTAACCTAATCTCTACTTGCTTTGCGGAGAAATTGTAGCCTCTAACTTGTCCTTTTGGTTCTTCTTTTGTACTTTTCTTCTGTTGGGATCCTTCATTGTTTAATTACTATTCGCAATTATAATTACACTTTTTTTTAATTAAACGCAATTATAATTACACTTGCTAGTATCATGTTTTGATGAAAGTTTAATATTCAATATATTAATTTTAATAAGAATTATGAATAATCTAATTTAATATTATATACTTAATTAAGTAAAATTAATTATTAATAAAAAAACATGAATAATTTTATTTTATTTAATAATTTTACTTAATTTTGTAATTATAAAATAATTTTATTAATAATTTGTTAATAAATATTATATAAAAGATTAAAATAAATTTATTTAATTCAAAATAATTTATCTAAGTTTTATCTAGACAACTTCGCTCTTTTTGTGCCAATCTTTCTTTTTAAAGTTCCTATAATTTGCTTCATCGTTTTCATTTGTTTCTGCATTTATTCCCTTTTTAAATCCATGTCTACCAAGTTAATCTTTGGAAATCATTTTTGAAGCTCGAACACATATTCCCAATAGGCATTATCCCTTCGACCATCCGAACAACTGTGTTGTCGTGCGGCTTTTTTTTTTGTCAGTCTCCTTCCTCACACTACTATGGGAACATGCTCTGTAATGGTGAGTATCTCAGGTAATACCATAGAAGTTCTTTCTTGCCCTATTTGAGCCTTCTTGTGTTGTAACATATGAAAGACTAGATGAATAATAGTTCCTGCTAGTAGCTCTAGATTATAAGCTACGTTTTCAAAACCTTGTAGGGTCATAGTACAAAGGTGTGAAGAGAATGTTGTTTATAAGGTTGTAATTTCAATAAAACAAAGTCACCCACCTTAAACTCTCTTCCTGTCCTTTTCTAATACGTTTGTTGCCTCATTCTATGTTCAACACAAATGAAATCAAGTTATCTCCAACATCGCTTCTCTATCTCTAAGAGCTTGATGTACTTTAACTATCTTCGAATCGCCAACAAGGTATGATATATAAATTGGTAGAGGGTACCTATATAAAAATTTGAACAATGTTGCATCAATAGTTGTGTGATATGTCAAATTATACCACCGTTCCTCCAGAGGAACCTTCTCACTCCATTTATGGGGTGTTTCTCTGCATAAACATCTTAAGGAAGTCTTTAAAATATTGTCAATTGTCTTTGTCTGACCATCTGTTTGCGGATGATAGGCTATCGCATACTTTCAAGTTGACTCCTTGCAATTGAAATAGTTCTTACCAAAATCTACTAAAAAAATATCAGGTCTTGATCGCTGACACGAGTTTCAGGCATTCCATATAACGTAAATATATGGTTGTGAACTAATTCTACAATGTCCCAAGCTGAGTAGGGATGTTTCACTAGTATGAAATGTACATATTTTGTAAAACGATCAACCGTTACTAAGATTATTGAGTTTCCCTTGGATGCTAGCAGCCCTTCGATAAAATCTAGGCTAAGTTCCCTCTAGCTACCCTCTAAAATTTTTAGTAGTTGTAACAACTTTGGGTATGTGAAAGTATCATATTTGTTTTTTTGACAAATAATGCATCTCTTAATATAATTCTAGGCGTCCTTTGATAAGCCTTTCCATCGAAATAGGTTTTGGAGTTTTTTATGGTTGCTAATGTTCCCGAATTTCCCCATTGCTTCATTATAACTCATCTTGATCAAGTGTTCCCTGAGTGTGGAGTCTAAACCAATCACTAGCTTACCCTTCCAATGTAGTAGCCCATTTTTTCATTCATATGCACTCGAGATAATTTCTCATATTGTTAATTTCCTTATTAAATCCTACATAATAGAATCCTCTTCACAACTCTTTTTTTAACTCTTATATTAATTCTCTACGTATTTGTGACACCGACATCACCAACATTTTTGAACTCGTGAGCCTAGATAAGGCATTTGCCATAAAGTTTTCCTTGCCACTGCAATACTAAACTTCAAAATCATACCCTAAAAGTTTAGGAAACCACGATTGTTGAAATGGTATAGATATTGGTTGCTTCGAGAGATATTTAAGACTTATGTGGTCTGTTTGAACTATGAAAGGTTTAATACTGAGATAATGGTGCCATTGTTTAATAGCTTTAATCACTGCTAGAAATTCTTTCTTATATGTTGACAATCCCTGATGCCTTGAAGCTAATGTCTTGCTTAAACTTGCTATAGGATGTTTTCCTTGAAGTAATACAGCTCTTATGCCAGACCTTTTGGCATCCACTTTCACCACAAAAGGTTTGGAAAAGTCTCAGAGTGCTAAAACTAGTGTTATTACAATAGCTCTCTTCAATTTTTCAAACGTTTCCTTCTCTTTTTGTTGCCAACACCACTGCAAAGCATTATATTTCTTTAGTAGTTCTGATAAAGGTTAAGCAATTATTTCATATCCTTTAACGAATCTTCTGTAGTAACCAGTGAGTCTAAAGAAACCCCTCAACTTTTAAAAATTCCTCAGTTCTAGCCATTCTTATATCGCTTTCACCTTCCTCTGTAGCTACTCCTTTTTTGCTCCAAACACACACTTGCTCCCACAAAGATATAGTTGATTTGTTTTCAGTGTTTCCATTATTCTACTAAGGTATTCCTCATGTAACTAAAGTGATTGATTGTAAACAAAAACATCGTAAAAAAAAAAACTATGATGAAATGCTTGAGAAATGGCTTGAACAAGTCATTCATAAACCTCTAAAATGTGGACAACTTGTTGCTTATATCAAATGACATGACAAAAAATCATAGTGCCCTTCATGCGGCTTGAACATTGCCTTATGATAACCTCAGGTTGCATTCAGATTTGATGATAACTCAATTGTAAATCCAGTTTTGAAAACTAGCTAGCCCTGTGCAATTCATCTAACAACTCTTTAATTAGAGGGATCAAAAACTTATCTTTAATCATGCATATTTTGAGTTCCCAGTAATCCAAGCATATTTGCCACGAACTATCCTTCTTCTTGACAAAGACCACTGGTGATGCAAAATGTCCCAAGCTATGTCAGATGAGGCCTTGATTCATCAATTGTCTCAATTGCCCAATTATGTCTTTCTGAGCTCTAGAATATCTGTATGGTCGAACGTTAATGGCTTCGACTGCTCTTTTAAATTAATCTGGTGATTATGTATTCAGTCAGGCAGTAATTAGGTTGATTCCCTGAATACTACAACAAACTCTGACAGTACTGCATTAATCTCATCAAAAGAACTCCATTGATCCCATTTCTCTCTTAATTGATGTAGCTGACACTCAATTAGGTATATTAACTGCATCATAAAGAGTTGTCCTCTTTCAAACGTTCAAGTGTTTTGTGGAAATCCTTACCTGAGCACAATGTCACATCCTCCTAATGACAACACGAGTGCATCCATAGTGAATCGGACCCCTTGCATAGTCCACGTAAAGTTAGTGCAATGTCCCTAACGTCACAACCTCATTTCTTCACGACCGAAACATCCACAAAATCGTGGGTGCTTCCATTACATATCAAAATGTGAATCACATTCCTTTGATGGATTCCCACAATTGTCATTTGCTTACAATTCCACTTCCTTATTAATCCCACCTCCATATCTTCAGAGTATGGTCCAAATGAAAAAATTGCTCACACATTGGAAACTCTATCCTGCTTAAACTTATGGGAATCACATTTTTATCCTTCTCTTGGATAAGTTTATTTGCTCGATTCATATGTTCTGGAGTAGCAAGAATAGTTACTCATGTTCCCCTTCATATCGCTACATAAATGAAGTAAAGATGGATTTGAATTTTAACATTTCCTTTTTATATTTGTCCGCTCCATTATGTGATTCTAACAAAAGTTTCTCATTCCTAGTTTGCGCTTCCATCAAACTTTCAACCTTTTCTTCAATTCTACATAACTCAGCTCCCCGTGTTCCCTCCGCCATTGATTTCCCAAAATCGAGTGCTCTGATACAAGATTATTATGGTATTTTTTTTTTATGTGTATATCGTTCAAATAAAGAAATAAAAGAAATAAAAGAATTCTAGAAGATTCGCGAGAGGAATTAGAAGAAGACAATAACAACTTTTTGTTATAATCTTGGCTTCTTTTCTAATCGTCACACAAAATTTTAGTATAGGTAGAAGTAGTGACTAATTAAACGCTAAATTTTAGTATAGGTAGAAGTAGTGACTAATTAAACACTGGTATTGAAAAGTTACAATGTGAGTCTTATTTAAACAGTGCAAGTCACCTATTTTACTTAAAATTCTTACAGTTTGCTTCATCATCTTCATTTGTTTTTGCAATACAAATTGACCTCTCTGAATAGAGATCAAATTATAATTGACCTTCAGTATATGTTTGGTAATTAGGAATGAAGATACGAGAATGAGTATGTAACTTACATTCTTTAATTTTTGCTTGTTTGGTTGTTAATAATGGATGAGATAAGAATTGACCTATGTAGAATGAATTTTAAATAATTCTGAATTTTTATTCCCAAACAGATACGAGTATAGCCTAGAATTAGATATTAAGAATAATAAATAAACGTAGACAATTAAAACTCTTTTTTCTTCTCTTTTTCTTTGAGTGTTGTCTCAACTGAAACTTTTCATCCCTCTTTCTCTCTGGTTGCTTCTCGACGTTGCACATTACTTTATTTAACTTATTTAATAATTATTTTATTTTATTCTAATGATTTTATATCATAAAATAAGTTCATTATAGTTTTTTAATTTTATTCCTATAAGAAAAATTACACACAATTGTTTAAAAATTAATAATTTATTGAATCATTAAAAATAATTTTATTTATTTATTTATTAAAAATTTCATTAATTAATAATAATATAAAATATTTAATTATTTATTTACAAAATCAATCGCATAATAATCAAACATAAGTAAAAAATTATCATTATTAATTTTAGTATCTGATACCAAACACTAATATAACTGTTAACTTCTATAATCTCATTTTTAGTATTTACATATTAAACATGCATTATTAGAGATTTCATTTCTATTCCAATTTACTCATTTTATTCTCATTCATATTTTTAAATTCCAATTCCTTCAGATTCTGTGAACTAGCAACAACTATTGGAGGTAAGAGAAGATTTGTTGATGTATGGCTTCTCGATTCAACAATAACTTTTCATATGACCTCTCAATGAAAATGGTTTCATCAGTATGAATCTGTCTCTGAGGGATCTATGTATAGCTGTAATGATCAAGCTCTGAAGATCGTTGGTATCAGTACCATCAAGTTAAAGATGTATGATGGGACAACTCAGATCATTGACAAAGTGCGACATGTGGAGGGCCTGAAGAAGAATTTTTTGTCTGTAGAACAATTGGATGATCTCGGTTTTAGATTGGAGATTCAAAATAAGATCATAAAAGGGATTAAAGGAGCGCTGGTATTTATAAAAGCAGAGAAGATTGTTGCAAATCTGTACATGCTGAAGGGGGTAACTTTGCAAGGAGAGACATCCGTTGCAATGACTAGTCCAGACCACAAATCTGCAATGACGTGGCATAGAAAGCTTGGACATATGTCAGAACAGGGAATGAAGATACTTGTAGAGAAGAATCTACTTACAGGTCTCACAAAGGTATCACTACCCTTTTGTGAGCATTGCATTGTGAGTAAGCAACATCGTTTGAAGTTCAACACATCAAAGTTCAAAAGCAAAGAAATTCTAGAACTGATCCACTCTTATGTATGGCAAGCACCAGTTACATCCGTAGGAGGAGCAAATTTCTTTGTATCATTCATTGATGATTATTCCAGGAGATATTGGGTGTTTCTTATCAAGAGAAAGGCAGATGTGTTTCTAACTTTCAAATGTTACAAAACGCGGGTGGAACTCAAATCTGGTAAGAAGATCAAGTGTTTGCGCTCAGATAATGGAGGCGAATATACTGGGAAAGAATTTGATAAATTCTGCAAGAAAGAAGACATTAAAAGGCAATTCACGACGGCATACACTCCTCAACAAAATGGAGTGGCAGAGCGGATGAATAGAACTCTGTTGGAAAGAACAAGAGCGATGATGAGAACTGCAAGCTTAGATAAGAAATTCTGAGCAGAAGCAGTCAATACCGCCTGTTATGTGGTGAATCGAGCTCCATTAACTGCAATTGAGTTGAAGACACTGATGAAGATATGGACTGGTAAACCAGTGGATTATTCCAACCTTCATATATTTGGAAGTCCTGCCTATATGATGTTCAATGCCCAAGAAACTACAAAGTTAGATCCAAAATCCAGAAGATGCATTTTCTTAGGGTATGCTGAAGGTGTAAAGGGGTATTGTATGTAGGATCCCACTGCCCACAAAATTGTTATCAGCAGGGATGTTATCTTCATAGAAGATAAGGATCAAGAGAAAGCAAAAATTGTTGGCACTGTAAAAGAGAATCCAGAAACTACAACAGTACAAGTGGATAGGGAAGTTGATCACAATGATTCTTCTGAAGCTGCACCAGAGCACGAGGAGCAAGAACCAATTGAATATGATGTTCCAGATACTCGGAGACCAACTCGCATGAGAAGAGCACCAAGCTGGCACTCAGATTATATTATAGAGAGCAATATTGCATATTGTCTTTTAACTGAGGATGGAGAGCCATCAACTCTTCAAGAAGTAATGACTAGTTCAGATGCATCTCAGTGGATGACAACAATGCAGGAAGAAATTGAAACTCTGCATAAGAATAAGACATGGGAGCTGGTATCACTACCGCTAGGAAGAAAACCTATTGGCAATAAATGAGTTTACAAGATCAAACGGAGTGGTGATGATCAAATAGAGCGATATTGTGCTAGATTAGTGGTAAAAGAATATGCTTAGAAAGAAGGTATCGATTTTAACGAAATATTTTCTCCTGTGGTTCAACTCACTACAGTTCGAGTAGTTCTGACAATGAGTGCTATATTTGACTTGCATCTTGAGCAGTTAGATGTGAAAACTGTATTTCTTCATGGAGATCTTAAAGAAGAAATTCATATGCTCCAACCAGAAGGTCTTGAAGAAAAGGGGAAAGAGAACTTGGTTTGCAGGTTGAACAAATCTTTATATGGTTTAAAGCAGGCGCCGAGGTGTTGGTATAAGAGATTTGATTCCCTCATCATAAGCCTTGAATACAGCAGGTTGAATGTAGACCCTTGTGCATACTTCAAGAGGTTTGAGAAAGATGATTTTATAATCTTGCTATTGTATGTAGACGACATGTTGGTAACAGGCCCCAATAATGATCGCATCTAAGAATTGAAGGCACAGTTAGCTAGGGAATTTGAAATGAAGAACTTGGGACTAGCAAACAAGATTTTAGGGATGCAAATTCACCAAGACAGAAATAATACAAAGATTTGGCTTTCTTAGAAGAATTATTTAAAGAAGATCTTATGGCGATTCAACATACAAGATTGTAATTCAATTTATACCCCTCTTCCTGTTAATTTCAAGTTATCCTCAAGTATGAGTCCTAGCAATGAAGAAGAGAGGATGGAGATGTCTCGAGTACCGTATGCATCAGCAGTGGGGAGCCTAATGTTCGCTATGATTTGTATAAGACCAGACATTGTACATGCAATGGGAGTAGTTAGTAGATACATGACAAATCCTGGTCGAGAGCATTGGAATACTGTTAAGAGGATTCTTAGATATATCAAAGGAACCTCAAATGTTGCATTATGTTATGGAGGATCAAATTTTACTATCAAAGGATATGTTGATGTTGATTATGTAGGTGATCTTGATAAAAGTAAATCCACTACAGGATATGTGTTTACACTAGCTAAAGGAGATGTGAGCTAGGTTTCAAAACTGCAGTCAGTTGTGGCTACGACAACAATAGAAGCAGAATATGTAGCAGCTACACAAGCAAGTAAAGAAGCAATGTGGTTGAAGATGTTGTTGGAAGAACTTGGGAATAAACAAGAGAATATTACTCTGTATTGTGACAGTCAGAGTGTTTTGCATCTTGCAAAGAATCCATCATTTCATTTAAAGACAAAACACATCCGAGTTCAATATCACTTCGTTTGTGAGAAAGTGGAAGAAGGAATGGTGGACATACAGAAAATTCATACAATAGATTACCTGACAGATTTTATAACAAAAGCAATCAATGGTGACAAGTTTATGTGGTGTCGATCCTCGTGTGACCTGACAGAGACGTATGCAACATGAAAAGGCAAGGTAGAAAGAATAGTGTGAAGATCTGATTGACACTCAATCAAATCTTCAAGTGGGAGAATTGTCAACCACTGTGGCTGCTGTCAACAATTATTGGCTGGTAGGCACCGAATTCAGTGCCTACCATGCCTAACACAGCCAAGGCACTCCTGCCTATAAAAAGGCAGGAGTAGCATGAAGAGAAGCAAGCAAGCAGAGCAGAGAAAAAGAAATACAAAAATATTTTGTATATTTTTGGTTCTAGTTTTTCCTTGTAATTCTCTAGTTTTTTTCAGTAGTAAAAGTCTTCTATCCTTGCCTATAGGTTTTTACCCTAATTTGGGGTTTTTTTTACGTAAAATCTGTGTGTTCATTGTTATTCCCTTAATCGTATTTAGCTGCGAACCTGCTCTAATCCGGTCAATTTTCACAACATAAACTCCCCTGATGGCTTCCAAAGCTTTTGTATGCGATTACATAGACAATACGGCATCCCATTAATTTGACTATCACTGAATATTTCCATGGCTCCTCAAAAAAGTTTATGCAATCTTTGGGACAGAGAGATAATGGGTCCTTGTTCCTCGAATGAGAGCCTAAAGTCATTGTCTTCAATCGACAAGTTAGCAGATTACTTCGTCTCTTATTTGCCCAGCGGTTTATCTCTGTAGGACCTGTGAGCTCTTTCTCTTCCGAAAATTCTTAAATCAAAATTAACAAAATAGTTTTCAAAGCATACTATTAATTATCAAATTTCTTATTAGTTCCAAAACAAATAATTGTTTGTCAAATACAAAAATACTTTATACAACACAACTACCTAAATTGTCACATTAAAATATATGTAAACATTCCAACAATTTTACACAAGTAATTTGTTGACCCCACCTATTCTTAACTCTATCTATCACGTGCACTAGAGTATCGACAATCACTCGATCTCCTTAAAAAATGGTGACAAAAGATGAGTTGTCTACTCAGTATGGGTAACCGACCATATCCTTAAAATGAAATAACTCAGTAAATAATTATAAGACTTAGTCAACCAATTAAATCATACATATAATACGTATATATACAACATCACTCAGTCTAATCTAAACAGTTAACAAACATCTCAAAAATTTTACCAAAGTATGATTTACACAAATATTAATTATAACTGTCATTTATACTTTATTCCAATATTTAACTGAATTGTCTGAGTCCAGCTTAACCTAGTAGACTTACATCCAATGGTCTGCCGACTTATCTCAACTCATTGTAAACTTTGACCAAGTGGAAATATAATTGAATGTATAAATATCGACATAGGGTACCTCATTTTCTCAATCTTCACCCTAGTACTATTCCAGTACCTAGTCATCGACACAGGATATCCCCAAGATTCAAGATATCTCGATACTACTCTGGTATCTAGTCATCGGCACAGGACATCTCTAGGACTCAAGATGCCTCAGTATCTGCTCCACGGACAGATACCTAGCCACCACTCGCTCATATCGACTCAACTTATCCATCTAAGACCATCAAATGTAGCACATCCTAAGCAAGCCACTAATTCTCAATTTTCACCAATTATTTACAACTTATTATCCACTAGTCTCTATTTAATTAACACATTTCCCGCCAACTTAACAAACAATACACCTCAGAAAACGTAACAAAATATAATAATGAAACACCTTATACTACATTAATTATTTGATAATTAAAGTAAATATAATTCATGTATGTAATTATTAATCATTAATTTAATTAGTGACCAATTCAAAATATAATTTATTAATAACAAAATGGTACTTAATTTTAAGAGTAAAGTCCAAGGTTATCTTTATCTCGATTTCGGATTCAACTAATTGATAATCTCAATTACTCCTTAATCGGACTTTCAAACCTAGAATTTACAAAATTCTATTAGAGTAATTTATGAAAATTTTCAAACCCAGTTACACCTAATAATCTAACATTATTCTCTTTTCTAATTTATTATTAATTAAAAAAATAATATCCTTACTAACCTAACCTTCATAGTTACTAAAATATCTTTAACTAATTAAAAGCCTCGTTTTACCCTCATCCATTTTAATTAATAACAAAAATGCCTTCTTGCAACTAAATTTCATATTTATCCTTTCACTTTCTACATTTCTCATTCTGCCCCCAGTGTTTTGAAACTCAGACCGAACATCGAACCGAAAATCTTATTGGTCACCGGTTCGACCAGTTTAACCACCGATCGAACCAGTGTGACATCATAATTATGCAATAATTATATTTAATTATACATAATATTAATAATATTAAAAAATACAAAAATATACCAAATAATATAAAATATATTTAAAATAAAAAAATAAAAAAATTATTGAACCAGTGGTCGAACCGGACCGGTTCGACTGGTCAATTGACCGGTTTTCACTGGTTCAATTAAGAGTCGATTTTTAAGAGTGAATCGGACCGGATAGCTGACCAGTCACCAGTCGAACTGGTCGGTCCGGTCCGGTTTTTAAAACAGTATCTGCCCTTACACGCAATTTAAATTTTCAAAAGTTATTATCTTTTTCACCCTTACCTCTTCTCCTAACTACTATTCTTTTATCAATTTTTCAGCCACACTTTTTCTCTTTTTTATCCTTTCATGCAATTTCAAATATTGTTTCAAACAACCACAACATGCAAATCAACTATAAACTAGCTTAAGATGATCAAAATCACCAAAAACAAAAAAAAAGAGTCACAAAATTACAGCTAAAAATTTACCTAAGTGTGAGGAATTTTGGGGTTATAAAGCTTCACAACTTGCTCCAAGTTTTCTGTAAAACAAACACAATGAGAGAACCTACAAGGGAGTATTACATGCAGATGAATTACCAGCTAGGAAATTAAGTGAAAGATGAAAGCGGAAAGTGATTGTCGTTGGTTGTCTCTATTTTTTCAGGTGCTGAAATTTTTATAAGTGTTAGGTAGAATATGCGTGTTAAGTTTATGTTTAATGAATGGGCTTTACACTTTCCGTTTCTGCAGCATCAGCCTGTTTTTCCAATTCCTCAACAACAGTATTCGACAAAACTTCCATTTTCATGCTGATATCATCATCCTCACTCATGTCGGCTAGAGGAGCGGTCTGTTTGTCACTGAATTTCACTTTCCTGCTCGCATCCTCTTCGCTATTGTTGAAATCCTCGACCTCCACAATTAAATGTTTGAATCTGATTCTTTTCGTTACCTGAGTAGACTTTCAGATTTCAACAACGAAGCGAAGGCTTTCACTTTTTTCTTTGTTTTTGTTCCCTTGTTCTTTTAAGCAGCAAAGGAAAGGACATAACCGTTATCATATATATCCATTTCATGAAATTGCACTATTCATATTATGCATTGTAGATTACAAGAATGAAGGCCACAGTCAACAAGTCTGCAAAAAGGGAGAAGGTAAATTACAAGGTGAGAGATGAGAACAATGACAAAAGCTCTCCACATGATATCATCGCTCTATCTATAAGCATCAGATAAGCTATAATCCTCAGTATTGTAAGCCTAATATTTCTTCAAGAAATACCAACAGTCTTTCCAAGCAACCACAGAACCAGAGCTAACTCAACACCAAAAATGGAGTGCAGGGTTGTCCGGTCGAGTGTGAAGCCATACACGGTAATCCCGGCTCTGTTGTTCTCAAAGTATGTCACTGCCATTACAAGTGTGAATTGTCAAATAAGTTCATATCATAAAACCACTATCAAAGATTGTGCCGGAAACTGAAGCTGTATGTTATCCAAGTCCTCGAAAACTTTCTGCAATGAACTACTGAAGACATCGAGCATTTTCTACTTATACTGCTATTATGCTTTAGGTTGCAACTAGTTGTACAGCATTTTCAAGTTTAGTAGCACTAAATATTTCCGACCTTTCCTACCATTACTAGATTGACTTTAAGGCATAATTGGTTATGTGGTCTTACCAAGAGCTTGTCTCTTCTGGAATGATATGGTACTGTATGCATATGCTGGAATCAATTTAGTGTTATCTAATTCATCTTCTTCATCGGTCGAGTTCCCATCTATGCCCACAGTCGGAACTACGGGGCCACTGGAGGTAGTTGGAGTCTCACCGTCATTGGGTTCAAACGTGTCTAGAGTGGAACAAATGTGCCACTTAGCAGCTAGGCTTGTTACAGCTTGTGCCTTGTGAGTGATCTTTGTTGCACTTCGTAGTATTATCAGAACCCCTGTGAGAAGTGTGATTGAGCATAGCTGCAAAAACAAACATCAAATGCGAAAGTAGTTTATTTACTGCAGGAAATTTGTAAATATTATGATCTGAATCCACATTACATTGATGGTCTTTTACCATTTTACAAGTTAAGTTGCATACCGCAAGTTCTCCAGCTCTGTAGATATCAACAACAGCACCAGTCTTAGTTGTCCTAAGCAAGGAAGAGAACTGGCTACCTGTGACCAAAATCAGAGCCAACAAAACAAATGCTCTATACCGGTGGCTGATGATCCTCAAGTGTCTCCTTATTCTAAGGTGCTCCGAGAGTATAGTCTCCACATCAGAGTCAACTTGGAAAACTAGAGCGAAGTCCTGAAGCCGCAGGATCTGGAGGTGGCAGATCAGACGGAAGAGAACGCACACCAGGAAGATTACAGTTGTACGGTAAAGCCAAGAGCATAGCTCCATTATACAAGCTACTGTGTCACTAAGGACAACATTGCCCAAGAATGGGATCTGTGAAGCACCGGAAGCATACCACCATATCTTGTATGCGCACTCAGCTATGAAACATGGGCCAACAAAGCACGAAACGATCTTCAGTGAACTCTGCACGTAACACAACAAAGTCATGTCCAACATATTAGCTTTGTCTTTATCATCATAGACCTATAACGCAGAATATGCTCAGACTTTTCTCATAATGTTGCAGACCTTGGTGCTTCTGCATAATCAATATTAGACTTTTGAGTTGATGGTAAAGCATGATAATATACAATTATGGAGACCGCCATTCGAACCCAGCAGTTGAGTACAGCCTCCTATATTGCCAATCTCAAATTTAACCAAATTAGCATCTTGATTGAGCCTACCTAGCAAGGAATAGCTAAGACAAAGCAGAGTACTCACATGAAACTTCTTTTTAAACTTAGAGATCCAAAGTACCAATTAGCTAATTGTGAAAGAACAGGGAAAGACATAAACGTATCATGGATTTAAGCTATTTCCACCTACTCGTTCTCCAAGCTTCTCGTGCTTTCTCTTCCCATTCCTCACACCTCCATTTTTGTTTTGACTACATTTTCAACTTGTTGGCTTTCATTTATGTCCCAACAAAAAATGCATCTCCTCTGAAATTTATAGCTTAATATTAAGTGGCGTAAAGCAAAAATCAAAGCTCCCCCTCACACAAGTTTACAACTTTGAGACTCCACGCTTTAGTCTTTATCCCACCTACAATTCTGGTAGACTAATTTTCATGTACCTCTTACTGGTCCGATGCTTTAACAACACGTTTATCTTTATCCGGTACTGGTTGAAGCATGGTGAAGGAAGAAGGCAAAGCACTAGTTTAGTAAAAAGGATCATATTTTAAAATTGAAACTTTGATATCAACATTTTATGACCGGTCACTAACTACCTAAAAGAAAGAAGATGTTCCAATCCAGAAATGGTAAGCTTTATCTGCGGGAACGGAGGAGTAAGAGCTGAAAGGTTGAGGTTAATGGAAATTCCAGCAAAACCTCAATAAATTAACATCACCCCATTTACAGCTAGCATTCAAGAGTATTTGCAGAGGAAAAGAAGCAGTCTGAAACCATGATCCTAACAACAAATTATATCAAACCAAAAGAAGTGATAAACAGGGAGAGGTTGAGTCCGGAAACATACATTGAGGCGATCGGTGTAGCCTTTCCTAACAGTCTCGCTCTCATCGCAGAGCTTGTCAAAGAATAAGAACCTACGAAGGCCATATTTTCTCACAAACCTTGACAGGCAAACAAAAGAAAGGGTGGCAACGCTACTCAAAGAAAGCTGCACCACGGTTTCGTAAGGCCTCTCGTGCTTGCTGTCGCATGAAGAACAAGCCAACACGAAATGGGAAATCGCGGGAACAACCAAAGTGAAGACAAAGAACATGGACCACGAGAGACAAGCCGTCCATACGTTGGATTGGTCGACGCACATCAACCGAAGATATCTCCTGAAACTATGCAACTCGTCGTATGCGTGAGATACGCTACGATTGAATTTGTTCTTGTTGCTGTTTAACAGGGATTTCCTGCTGTTGTATTCGTCGCTGTCTCCCATGAAAATTCTGATAGATTTCAAGATAGATCATGAAATGAGACAACAGGCTCAATTCAATATACAAACAGAATGCAATGGTTTCTGGGTCGTCGCTGTTTTTGAGGTTGTTTTGGAGGATGGCTTGGTTTTGCAGCGCCTGTGATTAAGATGGATTATTGATATAATACAACTAATAAAAATCTCAAACATAATCTCCCAATATGTGTAAATGATTTTTATAAGGAATAATGATTAACTCTTAAAATTAATTGCTGCTAAAATGAACACACAATGATGAAAAGAAGTTCGTGATTTGCGGGTTTGAAAATGAATGTCAAGCAATGTCCAATTACAGAGTGCATTGTAGCTTTCAGGGAATTACAACTCTCTAACACATACTTTTTTTACCAATGGACATGAGTTCGACTTCTCAGTTTCTGACATGAAAGAGACGGGTGTTGATTATATTTAATAGATTCCTCAGTTACAATTTTTTTTCCCAACATCTCTGATATGATCATTTTGATTTCATGAATGCTCGTGCAAAGTACAATCTTTACAGATGTCATAACTCGTAACCCTTTACCGAGTCGTAAGAGTTTATCATTAGGAGCTTCTTGGGACGTGAAAAAGGAGAAATTAGATTATAAAAACATAGTAGTAATGTGTGGTAAGATGCGTTCTAACTCATGTAAAGCAGACTGCACCGCTACCTATTAATCAGCATTACAGCTGGTGATGGCATCCAAAGCATGAGAATGTTAAATCACACCGTCATTCAAGCAGCCAGCCAAGGTGGTTGTTCTACTGTCAGGATCTTTTGTTCTTTTTTTTTTGTTTTTCTTATCTGCCGTGTTAAATTTTAGCCATTTATTTATGCAGGTCTTATATAAATAAATGACAGAGATTCAATAAAATAGGATAAGAACGGATAAAATGATCAGAGGATCTATCCCCTTGTTCTAGTAACCTCTATAATTTCTTAAGAGCTTAAATGAGATGATCTGCGCTATGTGATATGGAAGCAGTGCTATGTAAAATTAAAGAAGCATTTGATATGTTTCCTTAATACCATCGAATTAGACGACTCATTTTAAAGACAGAATTTCTAAACTTCTTCGCAGACCTTATGCCCTAGCTATAACATCTTCTCCATGGAAATATCCCATTATTTTTGGTACGCAAAGTCCATTATTATCGTAAATTAGAACTATATGATTCAAAATATTAGAACTTAGAAGAGCCACCATAACAAAGAATATGAGATAAAGCTCTATTCATTAACTCCGAAGAAGTCTTTTGGTCTTTTGATGTGTATAAATGTCATAGTTGGAGATTTGATGAGATTAAGGCCAGTTAAGCTAAGACTGATTAGTGGACTTCTCGTTGTCCACAAGCTTTATGTTTGAATCTTCAAAATTGCGGCAGACAACGAGATGATTATGCTTTTCTTTAAGCGACTAAATATGAATGGTTTTTGATGTTCCATACGAAGCCAAGCCATTTTCAAGGACGACTTCCCTCTCTTTAAGCCTTATGTTTGAACGGTTCTTCTTGTTCCTTAGCTCTCAGCTCTCTTCACCAAATGAATATGGTGTTTTATCTAACAGCCGTTAATTTTTATTATACTTCGAGGTTCGCGAACCAAGAAAGTCGTGTACTGTTAAGTTTTGGATATTAACCCATCAAAGCAGCAGGCGATACTTGCTTTGGCCCAATAAAAATGGAGTTTTCCATGGGAGTGCCACCATGCCTCTTTTAATTTTCTGACTCTATGAGAAGTTCTAAGATATTCAAAGCAGAAGCTGCAAGACTCAAACGTTTAATTGCTTTTATTCACCATTCAGAATCACTCTATTGATTGGAGATTGAGCGAAAGATGTCGTGAGAAGAAGCCTTTTTTTTTTTCTTCTTTTGAAAATTCAAAAGCATGCAAGAGTTCTGACAAGAACGTCGCTTCGGTGACTAACGGACTCTTCAACATTCATATATAAAAAAGTCTTCATAATCTAAGGAAAAAGTTCAAAGTTTTGGAACAAGGATGAGGCACCCCGTTTTATCAGTTGGTTATTTACGTTTGATAAGCAATACACAGACATCAGATAGTTAAAACTGAAGAAGAGGAGAGGAGGGTGGAAGTAAGAAGCTGGCTCAAACGACTTCTAAATGTTTGCAAAGGTTTTACTTTAGCTAGTGTTATTTTTCAAGGCATGTCACTTTGGACCGGAGATGGAAGGACTAAACAAAGCTTAACCATCTACCTTCTCTCAAGCATGTTGAATTGATAGTTACTTACAGCCCCATCCATGGCTCTTTTACTGGATTAGTTGTATTTCTCCTGGTTCTATTGCAATTAGCCAAGCAAACTGATGTAACTTTAACAGAGAAATGATGCAAGGCCCCCAAAGATGGGGCCGCTGGATTCCCATCCACACACTAGTTCTTGCTAATTGTACAGCTACAGGTACAACGTTTGAATGCTTTTGGAATGCCAAGCAACAATAAGATTGAACTAAAAGCTATTAGTCTTTAGATTTGGACCTACTAAATAATAATCAGCTTGCATCTAGGAGACCTGTCCCGAAAGAGAAGGATCAACCGGAGGCTCTTTGAGGGGCCTTCCGCAGCCACTGACAACCTCAGGGTGCACTCATCCAAGTATTAAAGAGACAAGTCTGATTGAGTTGAGGAATAGGCAAATGTCGCAACTAAACCAGTTTTTCACAGACCCTAATAACTTTATTGATACACACATAAGGAAAATCAATGGCAGGGTAGATCAAGGCTCCATGAACCAAAATTTACAGTTTCATTGTGTTCCCGAATCATCTTTCAACCATCCGAGATGTCAACTTCCTAAGCAAGTATCAAGTCCAGTCCCCGCCACTAAGAAGTATCATGGCGCAAATTGGCTAAATACCATTTCACCAACAACCAACAAAAGACTATTGGGTAGGCAACATCAAATGCAAAAACTTGGCTATATTAAAACGATGTAGCAAGCAACCAAAAAGGAGAACTTTCTGCAGATCATTGAACCAGATGGATTCCAATTATATTAGTAATGTCTAAGCCAAAAGGAGAAAAGACAAGAAAGAGCAAGAAAACAAAAAATGGCGAGGAGTTTCAAGTGAAACGAAAGATAAATGGATTAACTGCAATCGAAAAATCTTTTTTTTTCCAGACATTCCTGCAAGATCAGCACAATCTGGCCATCTAACAAGCTATGACAAATCCCTGAAAGGTTTAGTCACAGGAGATTTGATTATTTCTTCTCTTACCATCATCACTCGGTCAGACCACAAATCTAAGTTAAATCTGGATATATGAACCCGTGCAACCAAAACCAATCGGACAATGGCTGAGAAAAAAGAAAAGGATCACAGTAACCAAAGATTTCACAAAATGGTAGAGCAAATATTTTTCATGAAACAGAAAACAACAGAGCATCTCTGCTTCTGTCTACAGAGAAGGATCTCTGGACCAACAATTAGTAGACAGATAGTTGATGATCGTCTAATCAGCAAGTTCATTTTCTCGTCAACTAAGAGGTAGCAGAAAATTTCTCGTCAACTAACCATGTTTCATAACTCAACATAGGATTTTAAGGTCGTTTCCTCTTAAAATCTAATCCGTATTTTTCTCTACGTTTTCATTTTCCTTCCGCTCTGAAACAAAGGAAAAAAAAACAACGCAATAAAAAAAGGTTGAATCTTTTTATCATTAATGATCATAATAATGAGATGTTTCCACAATCATCAACATCACCATCGTCAGAGACACAGAGCGGTGCGGTGGAGAATGTCATCGTCATCAGCAGTACCAACAAAGTCAACCTGGTCCAACGGCGGGAAATTTAGATCGAACGGCAAGGGCGATTTGCTGCTCCGGCATAAAGACGAGGCTGTTCCGATATCTCCATCATCAACCGACGACGAGGAATCCCAATCACTATGACAATCCTCAGGAACCACCGGCGGCGTCCGGGGATAATATTTTCTTGGACGACGAACACCTCTCGCCGCCATCTTCGACCCTGGCTGCCGGGGCTCACTGGAAGACTCAACGGTGCTGCTCAAACTGCTCGCCGCAGGCCTCTGAGGATCCAAAACGCTATTCTCTTGAAAACCATTCGCGGAATACAACCTCTGATCAATGAAAGAGTCAGCAATCGGGTTCTGGTACGTCAACGGCGAGAAATACATCCCCGTCGAAATGGGAAAGTTTGTTTTGGCATTAGGACCTCGGAGGCTCCGAGCGGCGGCGTCGTAGGCGCGTGCGGCGTCCTCGGCGGAATCGAAGGTACCGAGCCAGAGGCGTGTCTTCTTCCAAGGGTCTCTGATCTCCGCAGCGAATCTGCCCCATGGACGCTTCCGTACACCTCTATATTTAACCTCCTTATTACCGTCAACGACCACAACACCTGTCGTAGGGTTAACAGATCCGTTGGTTTCAAGCCCCTGTTTAACTGCTGCTGAAGTGAGTCCTCCTCTTCCTCTCCTCATAGGGTTAGAAGAGCACAACACAAAATCCGACAGAACCCAGAAGGGTCAAGAGTTGATTAAGGAAGGAAGTTGAGAGAACGCGAGGGGCAGTTCAACGAGGAATCAATTAGGAAATAAAATGAAATCCTTAATGGAAATGGTACAAAGGCAAAAGGGTCGACAAGATATCGACCACAAAACCAAAAGGAAGAGGAAATATTGAAACTTTGTGGGTGAGACGGGGAGGGCGTGTGTGGGAGAGAGAGAGAGGGGACGCGCAAGATGAAGATGATAGAGGATAGGATCTTATTGGAAAAACAAAAGCTTACACTTACTTTACAAAATTTGGTTCAGTTATTTTTGGGGATTTCGTTTTGTTAATTTATTTTGGTTTTCGGTTTACGAGGAAATTTTCTTTCTTTTTTTTTTTTTTCTCGATTCCTCTTTTACATTTCCTATAATCGCCCCACACGCATCAAACAAACCAAGGGGTCTTTGATTTCATCTTAGTAAGGCGCTATTTCTGTTTTTATTTTTACCTTTTAGTTTTTATTTTTTAAACCTATTTAATTGTTAATTTAAATATATTTTTTTAATTTTTTTAATTATATATTAGATAAAATTTAACTATAAATTATTTTATTAATAATATTAAATATTTTATTAAAATAAATAATTTTATCTATAAATTAATATTATTTTTTAATTATAAAAGCAATTTTTATTTAAAATTTTATATGCTTTGAATATATTTTTAACTTTTAAATTATATTATTAATTATTATTAATTAAAATTATTTTATTTTTAAAATTAATTTTTAAATTCATTATAAAATTAAATAAATATAAAATAAAAATCACTTTTTATAGTTTTCTAAATTATGAAATCTGAAAGAAACAAAAACTAAAATTTTAAATAAACATTTTTTTAAAAGAAGAAAAACAAATTACATTATGAGTCTAGGGAAGCAAAGTCCCGACTGATCCTCCAAAAGGAGTACATGGCACCCAATGGGTGTAGTTTCAAAATAAGTGGTTCGTAGTATAAGATGCTTTGCATAGGATGCTAACCAGTCAGCACATCTGTTGCTCTCGCGGTAGATATGACGATACACCACAGTCCAGTTCCATGTAAAAAGTTCATTGATACCCTGAATTGTGGAATTGTGGGTCTCAAATCGTCTTGTCAAGGAGGAGAGAAGGTTAGCTGCCACTTCCGAGTCCACTTCAACTTCGAGCCGTCGGTAGCCTAAGTTCCACGCAAGTGTGAGGCCAATATATACTCCCCAGAGTTCCGCTGACACCAGAGAACACCAGCCAAGATTTTGGCTAAAGCCTCCAAGTCAGTTGCCTATGCTGTCCCGAATCAGGCCCCTAGCGGTGGCTGAGGAGGAGGAACTGTTATACGCGCCATCCATGTTTAACTTGACCCACTCTGTAGGAGGTTTACTCCATCCTATGAGTTGTTCTTGCCGTAGGTGAAGTCCTAGAGTTGTTCACCTTTGCCAAGCGGTCGACTTGTAAATCTGATCTGCATAAGACAAAATCACGGAAATAGGTGAGGAGGGCCACAGAAACTGAGCATCAAAATGGACTTATTACGCCAGCCCCAAATGAGCCAACATGTAGCACCAAATAAAGTCAACCAAGCTTGCCCAAACACCCGGTGATGTTGTTGAAGATTGGTAAGGAGCCACTGTCGAGCTGGCATGGTGAAAAAGTCATTATTATCTAGATGTGGAGGGAAGGCGCCCCACACTTGTCGAGCTTTGACGCAGTCTCTCACGGTATGTTGCGAGGATTCTTCGAGATCGCAGTGAGGGTAAGTTCCATCAGCGGTGAGGTGCTGCTTAGCCCGGTGTTGGTTAGTAAGGAGACCATCTTGAGCGAGAGAAAGGAGCGAACGCGTTATGGTTCATTCCAGTTCCTTATTGCCTTCCAAAGTCTAGTATCTAAGGTGTCCTCTTGATCCATTATCTTGGAGTAAGTGGAAGCGATAGTGAATTGCTCGGTATCAGACAAACCCCAACATAGCTTGTCTGGACCTAAGTAGGGTTGTGGGGGGAAAGTTCCTGCGATCGAGCGAGAGATCGCTATCCGGAGGGTGTCTTAGATGTCGTCCAATTTCCAATTCCCGTTTATGTCCACAAAGTGTTGGACACTGAGATTATTGGACGAAGCAAGAATGGGGGTGATAGCGTAGTTGATAAGCGGTCCCACACCGTTAACCTAAGGATCCAACCAGAATTGAGTTCTGGCACCATCGTCGAGCACCCATGTCAATCCCTAGAGTACCAGATGCCAAGTAGACTTTATGCTCCTCCAGATCATAGAGCCCCCCTAGTGTCGATAGTGGTGGGGAGAATAGTGGCATCAAAGTTGTATTTCGCAGATGACACTTTAACCCATAAAGCGTTAGGCTTGTTGATCAGAGTCCAACCTAATTTGGTTAAGAAGCCATCATTGGTTGCACGGATTTTGCGAATGCCAAGACCCCCCATCTCTTTCGATTCACAGACCGTCTCCCATTTAACAAGGTGAATCCTTTTGGAACCATTAGATGATCCCCACAAAAATTGTCTTAAAGCCTTTTTCAGTTCATCACAAAGACAGCAAGGCAGCTGGACCGTCTACATAGTATAGCTGGGCAGTGCCGCTAGGACGGATTGAGCTAAAATGAGGCGACCTGCGAAGGACAAGAGCTTGGCAGACCAGTCCGTTTGACGTTTGAACGTAACTTGTTAGTGTAAACCTGAAAGTAAATAGAAAGGACCAAGTTCTCGTCACTTTGAGAAAGAAAAGTTTCTTTTCAATTTATTTTAAATTTTCTTTATCAACAGTAATCTAGATTCTAATGAAAGGTTAATGATATGCCATGCTAAGGTGGTACTAAATTAGAAGGAACGATCTTATCAACATCTACGAATGATAAATTATAGATCGAACGGTCGAATTGAAAAAATTGGATGCTATCATATAGTTTTATACCGACTAAGTTCAATAGTTGATGATAAACGAACTTGAACCGCCAACATCCGGCATAGGATAAACTATCGCCTCTCTCCCTAGACTGATTGAAATTAAATTGAATTATAGAACATCTATAGTCCAATTTAAAAAAAAAAACACATTTGGTATTTTAATGTGGTAGTTGTTAAGATATATAGTATATATATATTTATTTATTTTTAACATTTTATTTATTAATTGGACATATAAGATATTAATTGGAATTGGATTCAAAAAGATGTGGTTGTTACACTTATAGCTGTGAAAGAATCCTACACAAAATGGAAGTCTATTATTATCACGTTGGTGATTGATATATGTACTATTGGATTTTTGGGATAGGCATGAAGTGAATTGGTTTTACGGTTAAAGTGTGGCTCTTCATGGTGAGTATCATGTATGTCTCTAGTATGGCTGATGTGAATTTGGTAGGAGTTGTGTCACTGCTGCTGGCTTTTTGATTTTTCTGCATTGGTGGTTCACGGGTGTGTATTGATGGTTCACAGGCATATATTGACTTTTGGGGCCATTGGTCGATTATTGGGTGTGTAGTCGATATGCTTCTGGTTTATATTTCTTGCGTGATTTTGGTGGAGGCTTAATTGATTGATCTGTCACAATAAATATGTTCTTCGTGCAGCCGTAAGGTAGTTCAGAGTATTGCGTGATTCTGCCAATTTTTGTGAACAATTTTCATATCCATTTCAAAGGAGCGGAACTCATCGGGAAGTTGTTCTTGGCTATCTCAAGTGTATTTAATTTTCGTTCTTTATTATTTTAATCACTTGAGTTATTTGTTTATTGTTCTTTCGCTAAAAGATTGATTGAGAAAATTCTCTGTTGAGGTTAGTACGAGGCGGTTGTACTATTGGGTGTGAAATACTTTCACGGAAAGTGAGATTGAGAGATAGTGTCAAAGGTTGAGTAATGTCGGCTTAGTAAAGCCTTGGATAAATCTAATGTACTTTCGTGAAAGTATGAAGCTGGTAAGTATCCCGCAGACGTAGGCAAGGTGTGCCGAACTGCGTTACCAAATTTATGGTGCTTTTGATTGTTTCACTTTTGATTGTTTTTGTTTTTGTTTGTGCTAGAGACGTCCACGGTAAAATTGGAAAGTTTGTGAAATTACTACCTCCTTTGGTTTTTCAATTAGCATTAGAGTAAGGTCACCGATTCAGAACTTGGTAACAAGTTGGTGCAGATCCCAGTTTCACGAACATGGCTACAAGAGACGGTGCATCGATCACCAAACCACCACTATTCAATGGATCTAACTATCCTGCATGGAAATCACTGATGATAGTCTTTATCAAAGCTCAGGGTATAAAACCTTGACATTCGATAGTACATGGGTGGACGTATCTGATGATTGCTGATGATAAAGGAGAGGCAATTTAAAAAGATGCAATTAAATGGACAAGAGTCCAAGAAGAAAATGCACTTGGAAACTCATAAGCAATGCATGCGATATTCAGTGCTGTTGATGAATGATACTTCTCAATGATATCAGCCTGTGAATCGGCTAAAGAAGCGTAAGATACTTTGCATACTATTCATGAAGGATCCAAATCTGTGATAGTGTCACAAGTACAGATGTTAGCTGTGAGGTTTGAAGAATTAAAGATGGATGAAAATGAGACTATTGAGGGCTTTCATGAAAGACTGCGAAATATTGCTAATCAGGCACATCAACTTAGGAAGAAATATTCCAATTTGAAACTAGTTAAGAAGACGTTGAGATCACTACCTCTGAGATTTATTCCGAAAATTGCAGCAATAGAGGAGGCCCACGATATTAATGATCTGTCATTGGAAAAAGTAATTGAGTTCTTACAAATTTTGAAATAAATTTTTTAAGGGGTAAGAAAGAAAGAAGCAAAGGATTGACACTACAGGTTGAGATTGAAAAAGGTGTGAATGATGCGGAAGATGAATCAGATGAAAATGAAGATTTGGTACTACTCACACGAAATTTTGGTAAATGACTGAAAAGAATGAAAAAGGACAGACTCGAGTTTAGACAACATGGTGGGAGTTCATCGAATAACAACTTAAAATAACAAGCCAAAACTCAAAAGGGAGAAAAGAAGGTGAAGAGAATCCAATGTCATGAGTGTTAAGGTTTCAGGCACGTTCAAGTCGAATGTGCTAATGCTTTGAAGAAGAAAAAAGGAAAATCCTTTACTAACACTTGGAGTAAGAATGAATCCGAAAGTGAATATGGTAGTGAAAAAGAAATCGCTAATGGTGCTGCGTTAGTTGCTTTATATAACAAAAGTCCATTTATTTGCTTAACAGTAACTGAGAAGAAAGTAACTAAAGACAAAAAAGGAGGAAAATCATAAAATTTTGAGATAAACACAAATAACTTAGCTTAAGACCTAATATTAGATATGACAGTGATGGAAGTGGCCTAGATGATAAAAAGGAGAATATTTGCGAGGATTATAAAGTTATGTATGAAAAATGGGTGAAAATGTGTAGAAAGAATGAAAGATTGAAGGAAGAGACTCTCTATATTAAGAACACTATCCAAGAGTTAGAAAAGAAATTGATGTTGGCATTATATGAGCTTGGTGAAGCTATAATGAAATTAGTAAGTACCGAAAAGGGATTAATAATGTTGAATGGAGGCACAGAAGAACTAGAAAAGTTAATAGAAATTGGTAAGGTTAAAGAGGATCTTCAAGGCATTGGCTACAAAGGTGAGTATTCTAAAGTGAATGAGGAGAAAAATGATATGTCCACATCTATCCGAGAAGAAGAAACATTGAGAAAGAATTGAAAACTTGTACCCACTTGTTATTTTTGCGGATTTATTGGGCATATAAGGCCAAGATGTTACCAGTAACTGCAGATGTTATTTCAAATAAGCCAAAGCCGAAGAATTATATGTCCCTCACAAAAATCTCAACATTAGCTCTCAATACCGAAATCTACTTGGGTGAAAAAGAGTGAATTGCAAGCTCTCGTGGTTTTTAAATCGACAACTTTGTAACATGGTTGGTATTTTGATAGTGGATGTTCACGCCATATGAGAGGGGAAAACAATTACTTAACTGATTAGCAGTGTTGTATGGCTGGTCCTGTGACCTTCATAGATGGAAAGAAGGCTTCGGTGATTGGTAGAGGAACATTATGCTTGGATGGATTGCTTCCCTTCAAGAATGTGCTCCATGTTGATGGACTATAAGCCAATTTGGTAAGTATAAGTCAACTTTGTGATGATGGTTTGTTAGTTAAATTTACAAGTGATGGATGCAGGGTGATAATTGAACAAGGAAAATGTCTTGTAAGCAACAAACGATCAGTTGACAATTGCTACATGTTGCAAGTCATGACCACCTGTAAATTAGCCACTCACGACAATAATATTGATTTATGGAATCAAAAGCTTAGAGATGTAAATTTTGATCTCATTAGCAAATTGACGAAATTGGAAGCTATGAATGGTCTAGCCAAAATTAACAAAGAAAGGAAATCAATTTGTAGTGCATGTCAAATGGGTAAACAGATAAGAGTGCCAAACAAAAAGGTTAGACACGCTACCCCATCATGCATACCTGAATTAATTCACATGAGTTTGGTTGGTCCAACAGAACATGATAACATTGGAGGAATAAGATATTTTTTAACTTGTGTTGATGATTATTCGAGATATACTTAGGTATCATTTTTGATAGAAAAATCAGATGCTTTCAAGACTTTTAGAAGCCTATATGTGCACATCATGAATATGAAAAATATGACTATATTGAGATTTCGGTTGGATCACGGAAGGGAATTTGAGAATATAAGCTGTAATAACTTTTGTGATGAGTATGACATTATACAAGAATTTTCAGCACCTAAAACTCCACAACAAAATGGAGTTGCCGAAAGGAAAAATAGAATACTTCAAGAAAAAGCCAGATCTATGTTGAATGGAAGTAAATTGTCTATGCGATTTTAGGCTGAAGCAGTTAATACAGCATGCTATATATGTAACAGAGTTTATCTTCGAAGCATATTGAACAAGACATCCTATGAACTCTGAAAGGGAAAGAAACTATATGCGAGTTACTTTCATGTTTTTGGCAGCAAGTGCTACATTCTTAAAAATCAGGAACAACTCGAAAAAATCGAGAGCAAAAGTGATGAAGGAATCTTCATTGATTATTTAACTAACAGTAAAGCTTAGCGAGTGTATAATCAAAGAACTAAGAAGAGTCCATAAATGTTGTGATAGATGATGTATCTTTGTTGAATGGGTAAGTGGTAGAAGAAAATCTACATAACCGACCTTTTGAACCAGCTCAAACAAGCAATGAGACAAGTTTGAAAAACTACCCAGATTTACAATTAGTTGCTGCTGAAGAAGTAACTACGGAAATTAAAGAGAATCTGATTTAAATGTTCCTTTAAACCAGGATTCTCTCTCTTTAGAATCAGAAGAAATCATCCAGTAGAGAAAGTCATTGGAGATGTTAGTGAAAGAAGAAACAAGGGAAAGAAAAAGGATTGATTATCGAGAACTTGTAGCATACTTGTGCTACACATCTTCATTTTAGCTAAAGAACGTTAAAGAAGCTTTACAAAATGAGTTCTGGGCAGCAGCTATGCAAGATGAATTAATTCATTTTGCACGAAATGATGTATGGGAATTAGTACCAAGACCATCGGATACTAATGTAATTGGAACAAAATGGGTGTTTCAAAATAAAACAGATAAAAGGGATAATATAACCAGAAATAAAGCAAGGTTAGTAGCTTAAGAATATTCTCGGGTTTAAGGAATAGACTTTGACGAAATTTTTGCACCGGTGGCACGACTTGAATCTATCAGACTATTATTGAGCATAGCATGTGTGAAGGGGTTTAAGCTTTATCAGATGGATGTAAAGAGTGCCTTTTTGAATGGAGTTATACAGGAAGAAGTGTATGTCAAGAAACCGAAAGGATTTATTGATTCAGCCCATGTAGATCATGTTTTTAAGTTAAAGAAAGCTCTTTACGGTCTTAAACAAGTACCAAGGACTTAGTATGAAAAGCTCACACAATATCTTATTAGGCAAGGATATAAACGAGATAGTGTTGACAAAACTCTGTTTATTAAAAAGTTCAAATATGATATTGTGATTTCTCAGATCTATGTTGATGACATTGTGTTTGGTGATACACATCCAAAGATGGTAGATGAATTTGTTAAATTAATGACATCTGAATTTGAAATGAGTATGGTAGGTGAGATTAATTTCTTTTTGGGTTTGCAAGTTAAATAAAGAAGTTCGGTCTTGAGAATGCCAGATATGCGAGAACACCTATGAGTGTCTCAACGAAACTAAACAGAAATGAGAATGGTAAAAGCGTTGATGTCAGTCTATATCAAAGCATAATCGGAAGTTTATTATATTTGACTGCAAGTAGGCCAAATATCTGTTACAGCGTTGGCGTATATGCTCACTATCAAGCCAACCTGAAAGTAACACATTTGACAACGGTCAAGATGATTATCAGGTATGTAAGTGGAACATCTGATTTTGGGATATGGTATACATCTGACTCGACATCTTATCTAGCTGGATATAGTGATACAGATTGGGCTAAAAACCTAGACAATCGGAAAAGCACTTCAGGAGGTTGTTTCTTCTTAGGAAACAATTTGATCTCTTGGTATAACAAAAAGCATAACACCACTTCACTATCAATTGCTGATGTAGAATATATCGTTGCAGAGTTGTTGTTCACAACTTCTTTGGATGAAACATATGTTAGAAGATTATAGGATTTATTAGAATGTGTTGACTATCTTATACGATAATAAGAGTGCCATAGACATCTCTAAAAATACAGTTCAACATATAAGAACGAAATATATTGATCTCAGGTACCACTTTATTTGAGAGCTTGTGGAAAGCAAAATAGTCACCTTGTCACATGTATCAACGAAAAAGCAATTGGCGGATATATTTACTAAATATTTTGATGCAGTAAGGTTTGAACTTCTTCGAGGGGCATTGCTCTATATTATTGATGTATTACTATTACAAAAAGGGAAAATTAAAAAAATGGGTTTTCCACCTGTGGGATTAAAAATCCTCAGGTGTCTTTCTCAATTAACCAACGCTCCTCCCACATCTCTCTATCTGTTCACTCCTAATCTTCAAGTCGTGGGCATTGGATTTATAGTGGATTTAAAGAGACATCACCACTGAAGTTCATCTCCTTCTCGTCTGTGTTGTTTCCCAAGCCCTCGAGGCATAAACAAAATTAGGTTCAAGCTTCTTCCATATGAACTCACTACCTATGTGAAATTTATGAATCTCTATTGAAGACCTATATCTTCTCTCTACAGTATTGTTTCATTTCACTTCAAGATTGATTCAATTTGTTGATTTTGGTTGGGATTTTGCTGTTTTTTGGAAATTATGGGCAAGAACAAAGAGAAGATGTTCTCTTTGGTGTCAGAAACGAAGACAACAGCTTCAACACGTTGTTCCAGTTGATTAATGCTCAACCTGAAACCCAGTAGGAGATTCACCGAGGCTGGGTCATCTTCTACGGCTCCTATTGATATTCCTGAAATTACCTTTGTTCGGGTCAAAGTACCAGATCCAGACTATGATGTTACTCAGGTCATATTATCCATGGTTGAATATCCTACTTCGGATTCCGATGAGACTTCCGCAACACCTAGTCTACCAACTGTGCCTCCTACGGCTCCTAAAGAACGTACAAAGGTGCTGGGTCGAAAAACAATCCAACCACTCGTCTGTCTGCCTAATAGTGGATGATGCAATTTCCTTCAAGTTCTACTCTTCCGCAACTAAACAGAAATGGACGACTCTCAATACTGTCGGGTTTGTTCTCAATTGTCCAATCAACTTAAAGGAGTTTCAACAACATAGTCTGAACACTTTACTATCGGAGCAATCTTTACTGCAAGCTTCACTGCTTCCGAAGCACTATGATTCAGAGCTGGTAAAAGAATTTTACAACAATTTATCTTGTGACATTATGAATGAGAATGCTATGAGTTATAAAGCAACAAATGTGCGGGGTCGAGTAGTCCATTTTGATGCTGCTTATTTAAATTTGTTTTTGGGATTTAATAATTTGATTGGTGATCAACTTTATGATGATGATTGGAATGTGCCAAATGACTTAATTGCTACAATACTGCATGGTCGTCTAACTCTGTACTTCGTTCTTCAATGCTTACTCAAAAGTATTTTATACTTTTTAAATTAGTTGTGACCAACTGGATGCCGAGCACACATGTTGTTTCTGTCTACTTGGCACAGGCCAAATTGATTTATGCGATCGGTACAGGGGTGCGATTCAACCTTGGACGTCTCGTTATTGAAGCTATGTTAGTTGTTGAGAGTAGGCCATATTCTTTATTATACTTTCCATGCTTAGTCTCACAATTTTTATACGCCAATGAAGTTCTCAAGATAGAGTCAAGTATACTTGAGTTGGTCGCCTTGATGAATATCTCTCTAAGGATTTTTCATCAACCAAGGGTGGTGGATTTTTCGTACACCACATCTGACTCCTCGGATGTCTCGGGGACGACTTCTGTCAATCCTCATGCAACTCTCTTTACTGAAATTGAGAGGATTGAAGGTATCATTCAAGTGGCTACTAATGCTCTTAGCCACTTAAAAGCAGTGATTTCTACGCTTTCCAGGTGCACTATGAATTAGTCCTTTTAGCATATGTTGTCCCAAAGGGAGAGAAGATAAGACTTGACAAAAGTTTTTTTAATATAATCTTCTGTGATTTGTTGTTTATGCTTGACTTGTACTCGTGTTGTTGAATCTTAAATTAAGGGGGAGCATTGTGGATTCAATATTTATATGTCCAATTACGTTATTTAGCGGGAGCTTAAGAGTTATTACAAAAATGCCAAAAAATGTAGATTGTTAAGATATATAGTATATATCTTTTTATTTAGTTTTGATATCTTATTTATTAATTGGACATATAAGATATTAATTGGAATTGAATTTAAAAAGATGTGGTTGTTACACTTATAGCTGTGAAAGAATCCTACACAAAATGGAAGTCTATTATTATCACGTTGGTGATTGATATGTGTACAACTGAATTTTTGGTATAGGCATGAAGTGAATTGGTTTTACGGTTGGAGTGTGGCTCTTCATGGTGAGTATCGTGTATGTCTATAGTATGACTGACGTGAATTTGGTGAGAGTTGTGTCACTGCTACTGGCTTTTTGATTGTTCTGTGCGATGCATGGTTGTGTAAAAACATTGGTGGTTCACGGGCATGTATTGGTAGTTCACAAGCGTGTATTGACCTTTGGGGCCATTGGTCGATTGTTGGGTGTGCAGTTGATATGATTTTGGTTTATATTTCTTGGGTGATTTTGGTTGAGGCTTAATTGATGGATCTGTCACACTGAACATGTTCTTCGTGCAGTTATAAGATAGTTCAGAGTATTGCGTGATTCTGCCAATTTTTGTGAACAATTTTCATATCCATTTCAGAGGAGCAAAACTTATCGGGAAGTTGTTCTTGTCTACTCAAGGATATTTAATTTTCGTTCTTTATTATTTTAATCACTTGAGCTATTTGTTTATTTTTCTTTCGTTAAAAGATTAATTGATAAAATTCTCTGTTGATGTTAGTACGAAGTAGTCGTACTATTGTATATGAAATACTTTTACGAAAAGTAAGGTTGAGAGATAGTGTAAAAGGTTGAGTGGTGTCAGCTTAATAAAGCCTTAGATAAATCTATTGTACTTTCGTGAAAGTATTAAGCTGAGTAAGTGTCCTGTAAATGTAGGCAATATATGTCGAACTGTGTTACCAAATTTCTGTTGCTTTTTGTTATTTCACTTTTGATTACTTTTGTTCTTGTTTATGCTAAAGACATCTATGGTAAAATTAGAACATTTACAAAATTACTTTTTCAGTAATTATAAAATCAAGAATATATTTATTATTATAATTTGTCTTAGCCCTCACCATCTTCTTACTTATTTTTTAAGCTAAAACTTTGCTGACGGTGCATGATAGGACCCTGTAATATTTCTTTGCAATATTTCGTTGTCTATCAGACTTTCCGTGCTCCGTGCTTAAGTTGTGAACGTAAAGGAAAGAAAAACAAATTTACCAATGGCATGGACATGGAGAAAGAGACCGAGTGAGTGTGACAAAACATAAACTAATTTCATCTGACACTGATTCTTACGTTCTTTCTTTCTTTCCCTTAAAAACAATTACAATTAATTATAATGTATTAAATTTATGAATATTTTAGAAATAATTTCTTTATTAATTAAAAACAAAACTACGTGCTATTAAACTTGTTTAAATTTAGTGTGTCAACAAAATTTCTATTGAATGCAAAGAATATTTATAATTGAAGTGGTTAATAAGTTCTTTTCCATAATTCTTTAAAACTAAGAATGTGATACATACATATATATCTTAACTTGGTAAAATGGACAGCATCTTTTTTTTCTGTATTATACTTTGTTCTCTCTCACAGTTAATTTTTTTTACCTTCCTTTATTGTTGCACTTGCACCCCAAGCTTTCAGTCCTGACTCCCGAGTGTTGGACCCATATGTTTCTTGCAAAAATACTCATTCTGAATCATTAGAGAAAACTTAAAAGGAAGAGAATAGAAACCGGACCGGTGAAGTTTGGTGAAAAATACAGTCAAAATTTAATAATGCTTACCTACTTTAGCCGGGACAAGTAAGGAGTATGTTCATGACTTGCAAAGTTACAAGACGTCTTTCTTCTTCTCTATTTGAGTTTCTTTCTTTTTGCATAAATAACATCACCACTCATTTTACTAGTCTACAGGGTTATTTATAAAAGGCTGGAGGAAAAAAGAACCAATCTTATGTTATAAAGATTAGATTCATATATTAAATTACAACTCCTCAATCCTATTGTATCATTACGAGCAAAGTTAGAATATAAACTAAGTCTTTATATTTTATTAAATGGACAAAAAGAGTTTATAGTAATCAAATAAGTCATAAAATATCGATGTATTTTATTTAACTTATAAATAAAAACATAGATTGATATATTAAATAAGAAATTTATACAAGTCTATGCGTATTAAAATATTTAAAATCTCCTCAAAAGAATACTAACTGAGATCCGTATCTGTAATCTGTTTGGTGGACAATAAATGTGCAGAATAGAAATCATTCAAAAAGTTGGTGCAGTGGCCTAACAGGACAGAAGTTTGTATGCCCTTCAAAGTTGGTCAGACCTTTAGCTTTTCGATGTGTGACGAATCAAAGAATATTCGAAGAACATGGATGAATGTAAACGTTTTATCGATAATCTCTTTTTCCTCCATAATTTTAGTGGTGTTTCTTGGCTCTAAGGCACTAATTACAAGCTATGGGGACAATCAAGAAACAAGTGGTCTTTGTGATATTGTACCTGAATTATAAAGGCTGGAAACCATGTTGGGAAGAGATATATTGAATGTTTTACGGTTAATCAAAGCATAAAATCGGCATTCGGCAGACAATCTGGAAAACACAACAGCCTCCTCCACCAAAGGCAAATAGAGAGAGTGGTCTATAGATGTGGACGCAAGATTTGTAGGAGAAGATTACTGAGGGATGAGCATTCTGTAATATAAAACATTATTATTTGAGTTGGGAGAGTAACTCATTAAATTATCTCCATGACGGAGAGGTCACGAGAATATTGCAAGGCCCATCTCTACAAAGATAATAGTTTTGTTGCGTATGATTAATAAATAAGAATGTATAATTTTGAAGTATTTATGAAAAAATTACAGATGTTTCTAACAAGCTTTTAAGTAAACATGATACTCAAGGTCAAGTATTGCAGTCTAGATCGTCTGTCGAAAACCTTCTGTCTTATTCTGTCTATTGGGCTAAACGACGTCGTTATTGCTATAAAATTTAAAACCGTGGTTTCCTCTGTACTCCTCCTCTTTTGCTTAAAATTTTTAAAGAAGACAGCGTGTAGGAGCTCAGCTTCCGTGTAGGAGCTCAACTTGTGTTTCAAAAAGGAAGCGACTTGAAATGTTTGTAATTTATAAACTTCTTGATTTTTGCACAACTGGATATGAATTTTATTCATAAAATTATTAATATCCTTATTATTGTTAAGGATAAATAATTAAAATTTATTTCTTTATTATTATTCATGAACAATACTAATATTGATAATAATAATTATAATAATCTTCATAATAACTATAAT
>JAOTAX010000198.1:42943400-42967528 GCA_025629825.1 Erythroxylum guanchezii
TATTTTTATGTGCTATACAACCCGATGGATATCCAAAAACTCGAACAACCCAATGGATTTGGATATGGGTAGTAAATTGTAAAAACCGATGGATATGGGTTGAGTCATAAAAAATGAATATGGATATGGGTAGAGTAAAACCCGAACCGAACCCTACCCATTACCATTCCTAATGAAGGCTTTCTGTATTTTTGCATGTTTCAATGTTACGTACATCTATCTATCTATACACTTTAGGTAACTCCAAACAAAATCAACTAAATAATTATATAGTATTAATGTACATGATTCTAGGAGAAAAGTAAGGCTAAATATATGGTGATGTTTGACTTCCAAATAAAATGTTAATATCCCCACTCAAACTTAAGGTAACAATGAAGACAATAACTTGAGTTTGGAGAGAAGATCTTGCAAACATCAAGGTGGATGTGATTTGGTAAAAATATTAGCAATTTGTGATTGAATTGAGATTGAGACAAGTTGTATAGTTCTTATAAGCATATGATGATGCACAAGATGACATATCTTGATGTGTTTAGTTTGTTCGTGAAAGACATCATTTTTTACAATTTGTATAGTGCTATGATTATCAAAAGAGAGAGGAATTGTTGAAGACAAGGAGACACCTATGTCTTGAAGTAACCATCGTAACCATAAAAGTTCAGAAGTAGTATCAGGTAGGGCTTGTTATTCTACTTCAGTACTTAAGAGAGAGATAATTGTTTACTTCTTGTTACGCTAAAAAATATAAGATGTGTCAGGAAAGAAATATTAGCCAGTGGTAGATCGACGATCAGTTAGATCTCCAACCCAGTCAAGTAAGTCCAATGAGGATTAATAACTAAAGTGAAGTCCATAAAACATGGTTCCTCGAATGTACTGAATTATACAGAGAATAATAGAAAAGTGGGTGAGTTGCAGACTTGAATTGATTAACAACATGAACAACATAAGCAACACCAGGATGAGTAACAATAATGTATATAAGACTACCAACTAGTTGTCGATAAAATGTAACATAACTTAGAGGAGTTCCAATAGTGGTGGAGATATGATCATTAGAATCAAGTGAAGTGCCAGTAATCTTAGTATCTATAAGGCTAGCACAAGAGATAAGATCATTAATGTACTTGGCTTGAGATAACTACTAGCTTGAACCATCAAAAGAGACTTCAAGACCTAAAAAATAGCTTAGGGGAACTAAATCTTTCATTTCAAATTATTAATGAAGATGAGATTTAAGGTTAGCGATCCAATGAGTGTCATTACCAGTTATTATCATGTCATCAACATATACAAAGAGAAGAGTGCACCTTGATCTGTTCTAGGGATGAAAAAAGCATGATCATGAGAGGTGGGAATAAAGCCAAGACGGTTGATGGAGGAATTGAATTTTTCAATGCATGCTCGAGGAGCTTTCTTAATACCATAAAAAGCTTTGCGAAGACAACAAACTTTATTAGGTGAATAAGTATACCCAGGTAGAGATTACGTATATACTTCTTCATGAAGATCACCATTGAGAAAGATATTCTTGACATTCATCTTGAACAATTCCCACTGCTTACTGATTGTTATTACAATAAGACTGTGAACAAAAGTCAGGCAAATGACTGGAGCCAAGGTTTCCTCATATGCAATGTCATAATCTTGAGTAAAACCTTTTACAACCAATTGTTCTTTGTATCTTTCGATTAATCCATCATCTCAAGTCTTAATTTTATAAACCCATTTACAACAAATAACATATTTATCTAGATGTAAGTTAAATTAGTCCCAAGTGTTGGTGTTGGAGAGAACCTGCAATTCTTCCAGCATTGCTTATTGCCATAAAGGGTTAAAGTTGGCCTCGCGATAAACACGAGGTTCATATGGAGAGACAATAGTGGAATAAACATAGAAGTCTTTAAGACGTATAAAGGGTTGACTTAATAAAGGGCTTATTGAGACTTGATAGATTTTGGTGAATAAATAGAAGAGGAAGAACTATTTGGTGAGAGTAGAGGATTTGAGCTCAGAGAAGATACAATAAAATCAAGCATTAGTTGTGTTAAACTCTTAAAGTTGTAGGGCAGACTGATAGAATTTTATCATTATTTTATGGACTAGCATAATAAACATAATTTTGTACAAACCCCGATTAATTTGATGTCAAGGTAATTAGGCTTGTTAATTCTCTCTTTAATGTGTCATTAGGCCTGTGTTCATGAGCTTGCTATGATGGGTAGGCTTGGCCTATGTTTTGCAGTACACAGGAGGCCCTACTGCTAGCCAACTTTAAATACAGTTGCCTCATTGAGAACTATATGTGCTTTTGCTGATTAATGATTCGGAATAGCAGTAGTAAATTCTCTGCATCTCTATCACGTTGCTTCACAAAACATTACAATGGATTCAATGTTTTCCCAATTTTCAGGTATTTATCCTTCCAATTATTGAATATAGTATGTTGCAATTCTAGGGTTAATTACTTGTGTAGATTAATTATACTATTAATCTGTAATTTCGTGTTGCACTATCTTTCAATAAGTATGTTGCAATTCTAGGATTAATTACTTGTGTAGATTAATTATGTTATTAATTTGTAATTTCCTGTTGCACTATCTTTCACAGACTTGCAGAAGATATATCAAGAAACAAATATATGGTGGGGTTAATTCGATATTATAGAAAATATTTTATGTTGCCAAAAAATGACGTGTTGAGAGATTCAAAGTTTTTGAGATAGTAGACCCCACCTCTATATTCCTTGTGCTCTAATACTATTTACAAATAAAGAGTAAAGAAGAAACGCCAAAAGCTTCCTATATTTCTGAATGTTCTAATGTGACGTACATTCATCTATTTATAAACTTTAAGTAACTCCAACTAAAGAAACAAAATCAACTAAATAATTACATATTATTAATGTACATGATTCTAGGAGAAAAGTAAGGCTAAACATACAGGGATGTTCGACTTCCAAATATTATGTTAATACATGATATATCTTGTTTTGTTTATATGCAGTTTCCTTCGATGAATTACATAACTTTGTTTCGTCTGGACTATGCCATATTTATACGAGTTATTGGCTTCTTACTCAATTTTGGGACATAAACCTTAACTTAGGTTGTAAGAGAAGTAAAGAAAAGAGAATATAATGGGAGACATCATTGGAGAAATAAAGAGAGAGTTTCTTCTATTACTTAATAACTGATTTGATAAAGTTATTCTACTTAGCATCTACATGAAAATTATAGTCCCGTTAGTTCCATTAATGAAGAATCTAATAACATATTATTTTGGCAAAATTTTTAAAGTATTTTATTATTACTTTTTAAATTTCTATCTATAATTACAAAAATCAATAAAGTTCAAATTTTTTCGATAATTAACTAAATACAATATGAATCTCATAATTATAATCTCATCGTAATTTCGTTTATAATACACATTTATTCCAAAGACTTTATCTTCTTCATTAGTTAATTAAATAAATATACATAAGATAAATAATATCTTTTGAATAATTATATCACAAAGATTATAATCGACCGATTAATTATAGGAATAAATGACATTTAATAGATAAATACTTAATTCCACCAAAGATAATGTAACTAAATAATGGTTAATCATTTTATTAGTAAATTAAAATTGTTTAATATTGTAAATAGGCTAAGAAGTTTTTTTTTTTGGATAAATCAGAGGAATATATTAGAAAGAAAAGATATGTACAAAATGTTCATTTACAAGTGCCCCTGGAGGCACAACAATTGAAAATAAACAACCTGACACAAGTTAGGCAAGCTGAAACAAGGCAGGAAAGAAAAACCGAAAGTCAAAAGTAATACACTAGGAGCGCCACAGAAACAAAGCAACTAATAACCAAGAGAAATGCCCCCAATGATCAATAGCCTAGAAGAATCAAACCACTGGAGAAGGCTGCTCATAAACTCCCCAGGCACCGAAAAGGTCAAGGAAGGCAACCACCATGTAGGGAATATATTGAACTACCAAGAATACCAAGGCAGGCAAACCTTGCCAAAGGATCCCGCTTACGGCAACCTGGACAAAAACGGAACATATAACCTGCAAAATAAAAAGCTAAAAAAGAAAATTACCTCCTCTCCGTATATAGGCTGAGAAGTTTCCTAACGTAGGAGATCACTCTGAGAGACACTCTCTCCTCCACCATAGCTTCATTCTTGAAGGTGCGAGCATTTCGTTCGGTCCAGAGATGGTAAGGCTAAGAAGTTAAGGCAAGCTAAACTTTAAAATTTTCAAATTTGATTTGTTTAAATTGCCTAAAGTAAACATATCTAGTACACAAAATTTTTATCTTCTTTTGGCGTTCTCATTTTTATTCATGCCGTTTCATTTCGTTTCTCTATCTTTTTTTGAGAAAGGCGTTTGCAGAAATATTCCTGTCATATTGTCTACGTTGGCTCTTTTTATACATTCTTTCCTCAAACAATGTAATCATAGATTTGAGACGAGAGCAAGAAAACAAGCAGGCAAATTCAATCTTAGAGGATAAGATTCTATATAGGTGTACTTTTGTTTTTATTAATGATGAACATAATATATAACATTGTTAACTAATAATTGATTACTATTTTTAGGGAAAAATCATTATTTTATTAATTCTAACGTTTAGATGTCATTGCTTATGATAAATTATTATTATGATAATTTATAAATAAAAATAACTAAGATACTTTATGAAAATTTTAAAATATTTTTAAAATTGAAATATTTACTATTAATGGATTAAATTATAGCTACCATACAATTTTACTAGTAATTAATAGTAAATAATGAGAAAAATACTTACATAATAATATTGAAATCATATTTTGATAAAGACTTAGAGTTTTTGTGAAATGTTGAGTTCTTTAATAAATTATGTATGATATAAGAAACTTGTTTTAATAACAAAATCATAGCATTTTAATTTATTGATTGGAACTTTTGTACCAATTTCAATGCGATGATAATAAAATATTAAATTTCAAATATTTCTTTAAAAATCGAGGTGTACATAAATTATTAGATAAACAATTTGATTATTCAAAATAAAGAATATGATTAGGAAAAGTAAGAGTTATTATGATATTTTTTGTAAGTCATCTTTTAATTTCTATGACGTTTTGGGAACTCAATTATTTAAAATTATTTTTATAAAGTGATTTAGAAGATAAGGAGACATCTTTGTTAGTTTTTTTATAGATAAAATTGCCTTTAAGAATTAAATTTAAGATGAGCTAAATTTTTTAAAAATTGAACTTTAAAATTTTTTAATTTTTAAATATTAAAGGTAAAAAGTATAAATCTTCCTAGAAATCTTGGTAATCTTTAAAATTTTCAAAAAAAATTATTTCTAATTTTTCAGTTTTTCAAAAAAGACTTCTTCTCATAAACTTTATTTACAACCAACGAAATTATTAATATTAGATATAAACTAATCAAATGTCACGAATATGATAATTCAAGTTAAATATTAAATTTGATTCAAACTAATTAAATTTTACTTAAATTAATAATTTAAAGTAATTGTCATAAATTATCAATGTGAGTTGAATTTAATTAGTTTAATTTAACTTTAAGAGCTAAGTTGAACGATCAAATAAACAACAATTTAAATATTTAAAAGCCTACAATTATAGGACGTTTATTTATTTTTACCCAAAAATTCGTTTACGTTTTTCTTTTATTAAGAATCAATACAAAATCCGATAAGTTTAATAAAAAATGACTATTTCTAAATTCTTTTAGATCCAGTTAGCCTATTTATCATTATTAAATTTACATGAATTAATAAATTCAATTAAATTAAATTTATCAATAAAGTCAATGGAATTACTATATTATCCATAGTTCTTTAAGTTTAATATTTCACTAACTACTTAAATTAATTTAAATGATTAAAGTGGCAGCTTTTTAAAATGATAATGCAATTTGAAATCGAGTTTCACACTAAAATGACATCCTTAAAAGAAAATGGAGTGCAAGCTTTGTTTTAAGGGATTAGTTTTAAGGGTAGGAATATTAAAGCTCCCTTTAATTTTAAGACTTCCTAAAAACTATTTTATAATTTAAATTTAATATAAAAATATTTGGAATTGTAATAAATTGATGATTTGTTAGAAATTCAGCCTCATGATTATTATAATCAGATTTCTAAACATTTAATTAACCAGAATCACACGTAGATCGAATAAACAATAATATATGTACAAATAAGAACACTAACCTTGATCCATTGCACAGCGGAAACATAAACAGCAAAACTTGATGGATTTGTGTTCTTCCAAGTCAAGATTTAGAAACCGAATGAATTCTCTTTATGGAACAGAGAAAACTAACAAAATCTTTTTCAGAGAAAATATCAAGAGAGAGTCTAACTTGGGGACCATAACCCTATTTATAGTCAGTTTTGACTTACGGGCCACTGTGAGCCCATTAACCACAATGACTCGTAATAGACTTCTACACATCAAGCCTATACTAATAATTAATTAATATTTCTGTTGGCCCAATTAATTTATTAAAGGTAGATCACATTTTATTAGGCCTATAACTGAGATAGAAATCTACGTACATATATTTATATACGCGGCCCATAAAATTCTAACAATCTCCTGCTTGGGCTACGTCTGTTTCCGGATAATGTATATAGAAGAAAACTAAATGTGCGCAAACTTGCTATCTCATTCCAGAAATATACTAAACCAATCTGGTCCATTAATTGTACTAGTGTAGGATCAAAGCGGCTTTTGTCATCTAATTTTGTGACTAAATCGAACAATTGTCACAATACTAGCAGAATCAATGACATAGATTAAGTATGGATGCGTAGCATGAAAATTACATGTGATGTGATCATAATCATGTCTATTTCCAACTTGTCTAAAATTTGTGACTCAAAGAGCCTCAAAACACTTTCTAACCTTATGCAATACTGCAACAGAAAGCAAATTCTATACGTTCAGAATTTTTAGATAAACATCAAATTCCTTAGATTTTATAAACCAAAGTCTGTATAGCAAGATAACTTTAAACCTTAAAACATAAAATTTAGATGACAAAGAACATACATAGAAGTACAAGATTAACTACCACTAAAGTGACATGTCTGATAGACCCACTACACCCATATTGGCCACATGTACATGAAACATTGAAGGTGGCAACCCTTTGGTGAATGGGTCTGCAATATTAGAGTTTGTACCAATATGTTCTATAGACACTTGAAGATTCTGAACCCTTTCTTTCACAGCCAAATTCTTGATGTCGATATGCTTTGATTTCGATGAACTCCGGCTGTTATTTGAATATAGTACAGCGGCTTGATTATCGTAATAAATCTTTAGTGGTCTTTTTATATCATCAACCACTTGCAGCCCAGTGATAAAGTTTCGTAACTATATTCCATGACACGATGCTTCATAGCAGGCTATATATTCTACCTCCATAGTAGAAGAAGCTACGAGTTTCTATTTTTCACTTTTCCATGAAGCAGCTCCTCCACCCATCATGAAAACATAACCTGAGGTGGATCTTCTGCTATATAAGCATCTAGCGTGATCAGAGTCGATATATCCAACGATTTCTGATCGCTCTAACCTTTTGCATGTGAGCATATAGTCCTTTGTTTTCTGTAAATACCTTATAACCCGTTTTGCTGCTTTCCAATGATCCATTCCTAGGTTACTCAAATATCTACCCAACATTCCCGTTATGAATGCTATATCCGGACGCGTACATACTTGTGCATACATGAGACTCCCTACAATCGAAGCATACGCGTACATACTTGTGCATACATGAGACTCCCTACAATCGAAGCATAAGGGATTTTATCCATCTCAGCTTTCTCTGTGTCCAATTTAGGACATTGGAGGAAACTAAACTTATCACCATTTGAAATAGGAGTGTCTCCCGATGCACAATTCTGCATGCCATATCGACTTAGCACCTTATTAATATAAGACTTTTGAGATAGACCAAGTATTCCTTCTTTACGATCCCGATGGATCTATATACCCAAGACAAAAGATGCATCACTAAGATCTTTCATTTCAAAATTCTTTAACAGAAATTTCTTGGTTTCATGCAATAAACCTATATCGCTGCTTACCAGTAGAATATCATCTACATATAGCACCAGGATAATAAATTTACTCCCACTAAACTTGATATATATGCACTGATCAACGATGTTTTCCTTAAAACCAAACGAGGTTATCACTTGATCAAATTTCCGGTACTATTGGTGGGATGCCTGCTTTAAACCATAAATGGACTTCTTAAGTTTGCAAACAAGATGATTTGAATCATTGGATTCAAAATTCTCTGGTTGCAGCATGTATATTGTTTCATCAATGTCTCCATTGAGAAACGTTGTCTTTACGTCCATTTGATGTAGCTCGAGATCACAATGAGCTACAAGTGCCATAATGATTCTAAAAGAGTCCTTTGTTGAGACAATGAGCTACAAGTGCCTTATATCTTTTAATGTTGCCACGCGAGTCCCGTTTGGTTTTAAATATCCATTTGCAACCAATCAGTTTCGCTCCTTTAGGCAACTCGACAAGATCCCAAACGCCATTGTCTGCCATTGACTTCATCTCCTCCTTCATGGCTTCAATCCACTTATCAGAGTTTGAACATAATTTGGCTTGACTTACAGATGTCGGATCATCCTCCACCCCAACGCCAAATTCATGTTCATTGAGATATACAATGTAGTCATCTGATATTGCACTTCTCCGTTCTCTAGTGGATCTCCTAATAGGCACTTCTAATTGAGGTTGTTGATTTTCATTGCCTTGAACAAGCAATGTGTCTTGATCAACAGCACAAGGTATGACAGGTAAATTTGTGTTTTCGACATTATCCTGATTTACAATTTGAATAGTGTCAGGTATGGTTAACCCATCACTTTCAATTGTTACTGTAGTAGGAATGTTAACACACTCCTCTGCAAACACAATATCTTTATTTTGATGACTCCCGCTGTAATCAACATTTTTAATAAATTTGGCATTCCCTGTTTCGAAAAAGGATCTGGTTGAGGGATTATAAAACTTGAAACCCTTAGATTTTTCCAGGTAACCAACAAAGTATCAACTGATAGTTCTTTAGTCTAGTGTCTTTTCATTTGGACGATAAGGCCTAGCCTTAGCTAGACAACCCCAGATATGCAAGTGCCTAATACTAGGCTTCTTACCTGTCCAAAGCTCATATGGGGTTTTAGTTACTGCTTTGCTAGGAACTCAGTTTAGGATGTAAACTGCAGTTTTAAGTGCTTTGTCTTAAAGTGATTCTGGTAAAGAAGAACAACTAATCATACATCTCACCATATCCTTAAGAGTTCGGTTTCGTCTTTCAGCTACACCGCTTTGACCAGGAGTCCCAGGCATGGTGTACTGAGCAACTATACCACACTCAGTCAAATATTTAGCGAAAGGTCCTTGACGTTGTTCACCTAATCCATCATATCTGCCATAGTATTCACCACTACGGTCAAACCTGACAATCTTTATTTTCTTACTTAGTTGATTTTCGACTTCAGTTTTGAAATTCTTGAACACATCTAAGGACTATGACTTCTCATGAATTAAGTACAAATAACCATAGCGAGAGTAATCGTCTATAAAACTAATAAAGTATTATTGTCCATTCCATGAAGTCGTAGGGAACGGACCACATATATCTGTATGAATCAGATCCAATAGTTCATTACTCCTGTTTGCACTTGTTTTCCTTATGTTTGTTTGTTTTGCCTTTACACATTCTATGCAGACCTCAAGATCTAATAAATCAAGCTAATTAAGAATTCCTTCAGACACAAGTCTTTGTATTCTCTGTTTAGAGATGTGACCTAATCACTTATGCCACAACATTGATGAATTCTCATTAGTTATGTTTCTTTTAATACCAATGTTACTTGAGTGCAGGTTTTCATAATGATTATTTGTCTTAGAATCTAGTTTGTATAGTTTGTCAACACGAGTGCCAATAGCTACAACTTGAGAATTTAGAGAAACAACGCATTTACCATTTCCAAATAGAAAAAAGTAATCATAGTTGTCCAAATTAAAAATAGAAATTAAGTTCCATCTAAACAACGACACAACAAAAGTTTCATCTAAATCCAAATAAACACCAGACTCTAACTGAATTCTAAAATAACCAACGGCTTCAACAGCAGCTGTGTTGCCATTTCCCACATAGATGTATCTTTTACTATCAATTGGCTTTCGGCTCCTGAGGTAATCCTGCATAGTGACACTTATGTGAGTGGTAGCACCAGTATCAATCCACCAAGTGTCAATTGGTACTAAAGCCAAATTAACTTCAAAACAAACAAAGTTGAGAAATATACCTTTCTTAACATGTCAGTTGGCATACTTGGTACATTCTTTCTTTACGTGACCTGGTTTCTCACAAAAGAAATAGAGAATAGTCGTATTATGTTTCTTTTGTGCACCTTGCACTGTTCTAGAGTTTGCAGTTTCTTTACCTTTCTTCCTTTCCTCTTATTGGAATTTCCCTGAGAAGTTGTTGCTAAATGAGCGCTTTCAGTTTTCTCTTGTTTCAGCCTCTCCTTTTCTTGCACACATTGAGCTATAAGCTCATTTAGGGTCCACTTCTCCTTTTGAGTATTGTAGGAGACTTTGAACTGACTGAATTGTACAGGAAGAGAAATCAAAACCAAGTGCATGAGTATGTCATCAGACAACTCTAGCTTAAGTGCGCTTAGCTTTGTGACAAGATTAGACATTTCTATTATGTACTCCCTTATGTTTCTTTTTCCCTTATAGCACATTGAAACAAGCTTGGTTAGTACAGTGCTTGTTTGGACCTTTTCGTTTGCAGCGAATCGGTCCGAAATTTGCTTAAGGAAACTCTTAGCATCAGTCTCATCAGGAATTCGACCTTTTATAGAGTCCAGAATGGAATGCTTCATAATCATCAGACTCATGCGGTTTGCACGTTCCCAGTTCTCGTATGCAGCTATCTGATCAACGGTACTGATGCTGGTCAAAGCTGCAGGACGTTCAAATCTAAATGCAAAGTCTAGATCTATGCAGCCAAGCACAATCATTACGTGCTCCTTCCATTTCTTGAAGTTTGTGCCGTTAAGTACGGGAATATTGTTCATGTTGGCAGAAATTGATGACACTTTAAGAAAGAAAACAAAATAAAATGCTCACGATTAGTTAAGAAGTCAAAATAACAAATTTTGTAAAGGGGGTGATTACAAGATCCCTAGCACAACATTATTATTCAGTCTTTGGACAAAAATAATAATTTATAAGTGGTACTCTTGGTCATAGTAAAAATATGGAAACTAAAACGGCTTAATAATGAGCCTTTTTTTGGACCGATGCATTGTCAGCATGTTATGCCAAATGCTTCACATAATTTAATACTACCCATCGTGCCAAAATAACCTTTCTTTAGGTCGATTATCTCGCAATAATGTTGTAAAAAATTACTTACTATCTGGCCAAAATAACCTTCCTTTGGGCCGATTACTTTGCATAGATATGTAATTAAATTACTAGTCATTTAGCCAAAATAATCTTCCTTTGGGCCGATTATTCCGTATAGATGAAACATGCATTCTCATTCTAAGTTAATAAATTTTACCCAATAGAAGTTATTTTGGTAACATATTGGTTTAATCTATTTAATTCAAAATGATAAGCACCTAAAGTTTAGATAAAATTAAGTAATTTAATTATGATAAAATAGAGAATTAATGAACCCCAAATTTTGACTTCAATTAAATATTACGGAATGATGACCTTAGTCCATAATAATATAATATAACAGTTTAAATGAGTTATGATCCCACTGTTAAATAAAATCCAATCGACTTAAACCAAAGACAACGTTGCATGCTCTAGAATATCATAAATCTTTTATTTATTATTAAATTAATGTTTATAGTGCCAGAGACTTACCAGAGACTCAATACAATAGCTTGCCATTAAGTCTCTGGCACACCACCCACACGTTGCACCTCTGCAAGGACATGGCGCACATGGTAATTAAATTACCTTGGAAAACCAACAACGGTAGCTTGCTACCGTGGTCTTCAAGTCAAGCGCCGCCTACGTTAAAAACAAAAAACCGCTAGTATTGAAGCACTGCAAGCATCAGAGAAGGGGGGACTGCCGTTTCTTTGGCCCATGAGAAACTGACGCTTGAAACGTGCAAGCGTGCTCGTTCTGATGAATGAAGAACAGTCACGGAATTATCCCTGACCTCTGACGGGTTATAGACCCGAAGACCTGAATAAAAACGGGTCTTGATCTCATGTTTGAGTGATCTTGAGGCGAAATAAAACAAAAATTGTTTATGAATGACACAATTTTTCGACGATGACAATAGTGTTCACTTGTTTCCCAGATAATCGGAAACTAAGATAATTAAGAGACCAAAATATTTATCTTAGTTGGTTATAATGAAGAAAATAATAAACAACAACTCAAAATAAATAAAATCTCAAATGATAAATTTGTAATTCATTTTTACTACCGTAAACATATGGAACGGAATGAAAAATGATACTGAATATTATGTTGAAACAAACTACGTGAAGTGCTCTAATATCATTTATTAGAAATTTAGTCTTATGATTATTATAATCAAATTTCTAAACATTTAATCAACTAAAATTAGAATAAATAATGATATATGTATAAATAAGAACACTAACCTTGATCCATTATATAGTGGAAGCATAAACAGCAAAACTTGATGAATTTGTGTTCTTTCAAGTCAAGATTTAGAAATCGAATGAATTTTTCTTATGAAACAGAGAAAACTAACAAAATCTTTTCAGAGAAAATATCAAGAGAGAGCCTGATTTGGGGACCACAATCTTATTTATAGTCAATTTTAACTTACAGGTCATTGTGGACCCATTAACTACAATAACTCGTAATAGGCTTCTACATATCAAGTTCATACTAATAATTAATTAATATTTTTGTATGCCTAATTAATTTATTAAAATTAGATCACATTTTATTAGACTTATAATCGAGATAGAAATCTACGTACATATATTTATATACGTGGCCTATAAAATTCAAACATGATTTTCTAATTATCAATCTACAAAGACCGACAATCAAAAAAATTAAAATTAAGTAAATACTATAATTATATGAAATTTAATGTATTTAGTTTACATAGATAGGGCAACGGCCGGGACAGAAGATCTGCTTCCATAAGCCTGTTCTTGCATTAATTTACATCTACAATTTATGTGAAACTCGCACAAATTTTTGGTTAAAAAAGGACGGGAACAAGTCGATAGGCACAGGTGATCCTGTGCCGACGGGCGGTGGCTCTTCATTCCATTATTAAAGACGGATGTGACCATCGGTCAGTGTACATTATTTACCTCCCTAAATCAGCTTTCCTTTGAGATTTTTCTAAATATAAACATAATTCTTTACAATAATCTTTTTATAATGATAACTAAAGTTTATTATTATAGACAACTTTCATATGAAATTTCTGTAAATATGGATAATTATCAATATTATAAATAGTCATAAATATAACTTTTAAAATGATTTTTTATTTAATTGTAAAGATCACTAGTCATGTGATTAGTTCTTACAAAACACATATGAGCATCCAACTACCAAACATTCACGTAAAAACTTTAATCCACACAAATGAGAAAACCAATTGCATTAAATTACGAGCTGCAAGGCAGACGTTCAATAAAAAAGTAAAGTTGTACCATTAAAGACTCGAAAAGAGATCTCACAATCTGGAAGTAGCAGAGATCCTAAGAGGAGGATTTAGGTTTAGGGGCTTAGATCCTGATGTCTCCGTGTCGACTTTACGACGATTTTCAGACAAATCACCAGGTGGATTATTCTCAGACATTGCCAATTTCTTCGCCATAGCTCTCAATTTCACTTTCAAGAACTTCCCATTGCCCTTTGGTATATCATCCAAGATCTCCACTTTCTTTGGAATCATGAAATGTGGGAGCCTTCTCCGGCAATAAGCAATGATGTCAGCTTCTGTAACATCAACTGTGCTGTCATTCGAGTTCTTCCTAATAGTAAGAAAAGCACATGGAGTCTCTCCCCAACGAGGATGTGGCATTGCCACCACAGCAGCCTCCAGGACTCTTGGATGAGAGCAGAGAACAGACTCGACTTGAAAACTGCTAATGTTTTCACCTCCAGAGATAATTATGTCTTTTAATCTGTCCTTAATTTCCAAGTAACCATCAGGGTGTATCACACCAACGTCCCCTGTAGCAAACCAGCCATCTTTAAACGCTTTGGATGTGGTCTCAGTATCTTTGAAGTACCCTTTCATGATACTGCTTCCTCGTAGAACAATCTCTCCCATTGTCTTGCCATTTCTTGGCACACTTTCCAATGTGTTGCGGTCTCTAACATCAACGTCATCGAGGGTCAGTATGCTAATTCCTTGTCGAGCCTTGAGTTTGGATTTGTGATTGCTTGGAAGCCAATTCCACTTGTCTCGCCACTCGCAGACCAGAGCTGGCCCTGTGGCCTCAGTCATGCCATATGCGTGTGTGATGTTGAAACCAAGTGGTTCAAGCCTCTCGAGCAATGCCGGAGGCGGAGGTGCACCGCCAGTGAGGACTTGAACAGGAGAAGAGAAATTGCGGCGTTCATTGGGTTCTGCTTCAAGGAGGATGTTAAGCACGATAGGCGCACAGCACATGTGAGTGACTTTGTGCAGAGAAATGTTGCGATACATTTCGCCAGCGGTGATGTTCCGGAGACAAACATTGGTGCCACCGCGTGCGGCGATGCCCCACGTGAAAGTCCAGCCGTTGCAATGGAACATAGGGAGAGACCACAAGTACACAGGTTCTGTTCCCATTTCCCATCCTAGAAGCAGACTGAGTGTGCTAAGGTAAGCGCCTCTGTGACTGTAAACAACTCCTTTAGGCTGAGATGTTGTGCCTGAAGTATAGTTCAAGGCTATTGGATCCCATTCGTCTTGAATCTCTTCAGGGACGTAGCTCGGATTGCCAGCCTCAACAAGTTGCTCGTACTCCAAGTCTCCTAGTCTGAAACCTGACGGAGAGTCGATGTTATCGATGACAATCACGACAGGACCAGGGCTAACTCCTGACTCAGTCAGTAATTGAAGAGCTTCTCCAGCCAAAGTTACGTACTGGTAGTCCACAAAGAAGAGTTTTGCTTCAGAGTGGCGGAGAATGGTAGCTACATTCTCCGAGTCCAGCCTGGTGTTGATCGTGTTGAGTACAGCACCTGCCATAGGCACCGCAAAGTGCATCTCGTACATAGCTGGGATGTTTGGTGCAAGCACAGAGACCTGTATATATACGAGAAAACTTTAGTTGGAGTTTTTTATCTATGCCTTCCAAACTTGTTTGACATTAGATCTTTTTCAAAAAAATACTTACAACATCGTTTTTTGCAATGTTCAATGACCGGAGTGAGGCTGCGAGGCGGCGGCACCGATCGTAGGTTTGGAGCCATGTGAAGCGAGTGCCATCGTAGACGACGGAGGTACGGTTGGCATAAACCTTGGAGGCTCTCTTCAGGAAAGTTAAGGGTGTGAGAGGAACATAGTTTGCGTCACATTTTGGGAGGTCATCCATTTTTCTGGACTTTGGATTATTCTTCTCAAGTGCAGATTTTACAATGAGAGATCCCGATCACCGGTGTGCTTGTGAAAGAAGTTGATTGAGATTTGAGTAGACAATTGGAGCCAGGAATAAGGAGATTAAATAGGAGCCAACGTGCTCATTTAATCGATGTCTCACCACCACCACATAGGCTATTCAATTTTTCTCTTCCACAATTTTCAAAGTATTTCATAATTATAAACAAATAAAAAATTATTTCATAATTATTAAAAATTTTATAATAAAAAATCCACAGTACCAATATTTAAACTCGCAATATATAAACATAATATTTTGTAAATTACATTTTTAATAAAATATTTGATAAAATTCTAATTTAAAATTAAATGACGAAAATTTAAACTCTTAAAATTTATGAAGTTCTTTTTTTTTGATGCAAAGGAAAGACAAATTACAAATAAAAAAGAGAACTAGTCCCTGACAAACATGACGCTAACAGCGTCACCAAGAATCGTAGCATCCACAAACGTCGGAGGAGTAATCCAAAATTGAAAGGGTTCCCGTCCATGGCTTCCCTGTTTGCTAGAATATCGGCTACACTATTGCCTTCCCGAAGAATATGCTCACATCGGACAGACCAGTCCCAACTGAGAATAGCTCTGATATCACCAATTAAATTACCATGGGGATGAAACGTCTAGTCTGTACTTTCCAAGCACCGGAGAGCTTCTAAAGACTCCGAAAATAAACAAACATCTCTATAGGAAAGATTCTAGGCAACAAGCAGACCAGTACTAATAGCTAATAACTCTGCCCCCATATTGGAATCTCTACCAACAAATTCAGAAAAACTGCCCAACCAATTACCATGGCAGTCTCTAAGAACGCCACCAATACCCGCATCTCCTGGATTGCCCAGAACACTACCATCCACATTCAACGCAACAGCAGTATTTCGCGGAGGCTTCCAAGCAACCAAACGAGCGCTTCTCGGAATACTAATCTTGACCAACCCCAAATATGAGTTCCACTCATGAATCATATTATAAACAAAATGCTCCCGTTCCAATTGACTAAACTCAACATTTGCAATAACTTCTCTATTACGAATACACCAAATATATCAGATAATCGCAACAAAACTAATATCAAGCCGCCAACCATTCATCAACACCGAACCATCTTGACAGTGAATCTTAAACCAAGAAGAAAAGGGAGAATCGCTTACCAAGCTATCGGGGAATAAACCAGCATACCGTTGCCAAATGTCGATTACCTTCGCACAATCTTGAAAAAGGTGAGAAATTGTCTCGACCCCAGACCCACAACGCTTGCATAAATCTGAAACTTCCATTCCTCTCCTTGCTCGAAGTTCTTGAGTATGAACTTTGCCATGCCAAATGAGCCAGCTAAGAATCCTCACTTTCTCCGGCCCTCAAATCTTCTAGATCCACCTCCAATTATCATCACCCTCAAAGTCAACCCCCGTTAACCATTGAAACCCACTCTTGACGGAATAGCGACCAGTGGTAGAATTTCCCCAAATGATCTCATCCGAAGCCCAAGATTCCACAAGAGGATGGATGGATGGAAACTCATCTCTGATTTCACTAGGAATAGTTGTGCGAATTGAAGGAAGACGTTCACCATTCCATAAGACAACGAGTGAAGATTTCCGAACACAATTCATGATAAGACAGATAATGACCGTTGGAAAACCAAAATCAGACGGCACACCTTCAAGGAAATCCTAGTTAATGCGGTCATAAGCTTTTTCGAGATCTATTTTGACCATCATAAAGCCCTTTCGGCTTTTAGACCGCTTCATCGTATAAATCAATTCCCTGGCCATCAGAATATTATCAACTGTACTTCGACCCGAGATGAAGCTACTCTGAAAAGGATGCAAAATATCCTTAAGAAAAGGACGCAATCTATTCACAATGATTTTCGTAATCAATTTATAGCTAACATTACATAAACTGATCGGTCGAAATTGTGTAATAGAGACAAGAGAAGGTTCCCTCGGAATTAAAGCAATTAATGTCTCAGCTAACCGATCATCGATGTTGCCAGTCTCGAAAGCTTGTCGGACCATATTCGTCATCGAACCACCCACCACATGCCAAAATGTTTTGAAGAAAAGTGGTTGAAATCCATCAGGGCCTGGAGCTTTATGATTACCCATGGAAGACAGAGCACCCCAAATTTCATCACTAGTTACCGGCCCACTCAAGATATCAACAAAAGCCTGTTGGAGTTTTGGATGATTCTGGCTAACACCGCTATCCCCACTACCTGCTGAACTCGCAAACAATTCTTGAAAATAAGTCAAGACTTCATGTTTAACATGAACAAGGTCGTCACACCACTCCGCAGTTGATCGTAATTTTAATCTCTCAATTTTATTCCACTTCCGACGCACCACCGTGGAGGCATGAAAAAATCTGGTATTACGATCTCCAAAAATCAGTTTCTGTTCCCTACTTTTTTGAAACCAAAGGATTTCCTCCTGAGCCAGAGTATGATTATATTATGAAATAAGCTCCTTTTCCAAAACTCTAAGATTATGCGAATCATAACTTTGCAAGCTTTGTTGAATCCCATCAATCCGACCTTTAAGTCTTCTCTTTCTACGAAAAATATTCCCAAAGACATACCGATTGAATGCCCTACAAGCCTCCTCCATTAGCTGTAAAGATTCAGAAAGGTGTTTCGCAATATCCTAATTAGTTTTGACCACGTTAGCGAACCTATAATTCGTAATCCACGCAGCCTCAAATCTAAAAGGCCGAACACCCCCACAACTCGACATCCCACCCAACTTTACCAGTAGAGGAGAATGGTCAGAATACAATCTGGGTAGATGCCAAACTACCACTTCGGGAAACAAAACCCTCCATTCCACAGAAGCAACGGCGCAGTCAAGACGTTCTGCAATTCTAGGAAAGGAATTGCGAACCCAAGTATATTTTTGGCCAATGTATCCCAAATCGATAAGATTACACCGCTGGAGATGATAATTAAATTTATCTGCTCTACTTTGAGAAAAATGACCACCTTGTTTTTCTGCACGGGAAAGTATATCATTCATGTCTCCAATGACAAGCCAAGACTGACAACGGTTTGCAAAAGTATCTTGGAGACCATTCCATAATTGCTCTCGAAGACTAGCATTGGTGCTAGCATATATAGTTGTAAGAATCCAGGACTGGCCACTAAGCCATATTGACAGATTCGGTAATCATTTGAGAGCTGGAACACAGTTTGGAGAATTTACAAGCACTCATTTTCCACATAATCCAAATGCCTCCTGCACGACCATCCGGGTCTCTAACTGAAAAGCCATCAAAACCCATTCGTTGCCAACGGAACTTGTGTTGATCAAAGGTTACTTTGGTCTCAACAGACACCACAAAATCGACTTTATTAGACTGGATAGATTCCCTAAGATGACGTCGGGCCACTTTATTTCCTGCGCCTCTAATGTTCCACATTAAGATATTTAAATTCATCATAAATGTAATAGATATAACAAGACCATCAGTGCGTCAAGTCCATATGGGACTGGCCCCTCACATTAACTTCAAATGAAATTTCTTCCTCCACCAAGTCGTTATACAAGACTATCGGAGAGACACATGTAACCCCAGCACCATGGTCTTCCATGTCGCCCTCTTCCTGCTCTAAATTAGGTGGTCGATTAGCGTGGAAAACAAATGGAGATCCACTAACGTTGTCCTCGGGGAAGAGGAGTCTTCTGGGCGGGAGATTCTCTTCCTAGTGACAACCATCCATTCGCCATGAATTGGGCTCGCTTCCTGCCGTGGAACATTATCAACATCCGATGATAAATTTTCGTGAGAAGCTCTAGCACTCTCCGGAGTCCCCTCTTTTGGTACCTCACAAGTGACACTGGTATGTCCATAAACGCCACACCGGAAGCAAATCGTATGCAGAGCCTCGTAGACCACTTTATATCTCACCCCCTCTACTTCAATCAATTGCACAAGAGGTTTCGTTAAATCAATTTCAACACAAATCCGAGCAAACTTTCCCCTATTAGTATGGAATGTGTTACCATCGAGTTTCATCGGTTTGCCGATAGATCGAGTAAGAGTTGCAAGAACATTGGCATTATAAAATTCCATTGGCAATTTAGGAATACGAATCTAGACGAGGGTCTTGTCCATGCCAACTGTAGCAGGGTGGAACCCCGGCGACCATTCCCACACTGTTAAATAATGATCTTAGATGACCCAAGGGCCTTTAGTAAGGGCAACCCGTCTATCATCCTGATTAGAAAATTTTATCAAAAAGAATTCATTCTGGAGGTCAGCAATCTCAATCTTTCCGATAGGCTTCCATAACTGATTGATTTTTTATGATAAGAAATAGTACCCGACAGTTTTACCCAACACCTTATCAATTAAAGAATCTTTCAATGGTTTTTCCAATTCCTCTCGAAAGCCTAGTGTAATGGAGAAACATGGCAGCTGCGTGTTTTCATCTCGGTACTGGAGACTCATCGTCTGTACTTCGCAGAGATCCAGTAGGTGCTCAATGTCCATGTCTTCCACTATTGGCGTCGAATATAGCACTCATTGCCAGAACTACTCGAACTGTAGTGAGTTGAACCACGAGAAAAAATATTTCGTTAAAATCAATACCTTCTTTCTGAGCATATCCTTCAATTTAGCACGAAATCGCTCTACTTGATCATCACCACTCTGCTTGTTCTTGTAAACCCATTTATTGCCAATAGGTTTTCTTCCTTACGATAGTGATACCAGCTCCCATGCCTTATTCTTATGTAAAGCTTCAATTTCTTCATGCATTGCTGCTATCCACTGAGATGCATCTGAACTAGTCATTGCTTCTTGAAGAGTTGATGGCTCTCCATCCTCAGTTAAAAGACAGTATGCAATATTGCTCTCCATAATGTAATCTGAGTGCCAACTCGGTGCTCTTCTCATACGAATTGGTCTCTGAGTATCTGGAACATCGTATTCAACTGGTACTTGCTCCTCGTGTTCTGGTGCAGCTTCAGAAGAATCATTTTGATCAACTTCCCTATCCACTTGTACTGTTGTAATTTTTGGATTCTCTTGTATAGTGCCAACATTTTCTGCTTGCTCTTGATCCTTATCTTTCATAAAGATAGCATCCTTGCCAATAACTATCTTGTAGGCAGTGGGATCCCATAGACGATACCCCTTTACTCCTTCAGCATATCCCAAGAAAATACATCTTCTGAATTTTGGATCCAACTTTGTAGTTTCTTGGGCATTGAACATCACATAGGCCGGACTTCCAAATATATGGAGGTTGGAATAATCCATTGGTTTACCAGTCCACATCTCCATCGGTGTCTTCAACTCAATTGCAGTCGATGGAGCTCGATTCACCACATAGTAGGCAGTATTGACTGCTTCTGCCCAGAATTTCTTATCTAAGCTTGCAGTTCTCATCATCACTCTTGTTCTTTCTAACAGAGTTCTATTCATCCACTCTCCTACTCCATTTTTTTGAGGAGTGTATGCCGTCGTGAACTGCCTTTTGATGCTTTCTTGCTTGCAGAATTCATCAAATTCTTTCCCAGTATATTCGCCTCTATTATCTGAGCGCAAACACTTGATCTTCTTACCAGATTCGAGTTTTACCCGCGCTTTGTAAAATTTGAAAGTTGGAAACACATCTGCCTTTCTCTTTATAGGAAACACCCAACATCTCCTGGAATAATCATCGATGAATGATACAAAGAAATTTGCTCCTCCTAGGGACGTAACTGATGCTTGCCATACATCAGAGTGAATCAATTTTAGAATTTCTTTGCTTCTGAACTTTGATGTGTTAAACTTCAAACGATGTTGCTTACTCACAATGCAATGCTCGCAGAAGGGTAGTGATACCTTTGTGAGACTTGGAAGTAGATTCTTCTCTGCAAGTATCTTCATTCCCTGTTCTGACATATGTCCAAGCTTTCTATACCACGTCATTGCAGACTTGTGGTCTGGACTAGTCACCGCAACGGATGCTTCTCCTTCTTGCAAAGTTACTCCCTTCAGCATGTGTAGATTTGCAACAATCTTCTCTGCTTTCATAAATACCAGCGCTCCTTTAATCACTTTCATGATCTTGTTTTGAATCTCCAATCTGAAACCGAGATCATCTAGTTGCCCTACAGACAACAAATTCTTCTTCAGGCCTTCCACATATCGCACTTTTTCAATAGTCTGAGTTGTCCCATCATACATTTTTAACTTGATGATACCGATACCAACGATCTTCAGAGCTTGATCATTACAGCTATACACAGATCCCTCAGAAACAGATTCATATTGATAGAACCATTCTTTTCGAGAGGTCATATGAAAAGTTGCTGCTGAATCGATAAGCCATACATCAATAAATCTCCTCTTACCTCCAATAGTCGTTGCTGCTTCACAAACCATTGCACCTCCATCATCTGAAGTATTTGCCACATTTCCTTGAGGAACATAATCTTTCTTATTCAGATTCCAACAATCCTTCTGCAGGTGTCCTTTCTTCCCACAATTGTAGCATTTGAAATTCTTCTTTCTCCTGGATTTTGATCTACCATGATTATGACTCCCACTTGAGCCACGTTCCATTGATCTTCCTCTCGTCACCGTTAAGGCCTCCGCTTGTTGCGAAGTTGTCATCCTGTCTTCCTTACTTTTGCGCCGGCTCTCTTCTTTCGGAATAGCAGCTGCAATATTGTCGAAGACTAGAGTGTCTGTGTTGTTTGTTAGATTGATGATGAGTTGATCATATGAATCTGGTAGACTTTGGAGTAGAAGTTCTGCACGTTCACTTATCTCTACTGTATGCCCCAATGATGTGAGTTGGGAAAATAAAGTATTCAAAGTATTTAAGTGCTCCGTCACCGCAGTGGATTCCGCCATGCGTAAAGTGTATAGTTTCCTCTTCAGAAAAATTTTGTTGTTGAGTTATTTGGACTCGTACAATTTTGTAAGGTGGTCCCATATTTCCTTCGCAGTCTTCTTTTCCTCTATGCTGGATAATACTCCATCAGCTAAAGCTAGGTGAATATTAGCTACAGCATTCCCATCCATCTTGTTCCATTTTTCATCTGTGACTCCAACTGGCCGTTCACTAATGGCCGCTAGACAATTATCTTTCCGCAAGATTGCCTTTATCTTCAACTTCCACAATAAGAAATTATTCCCATTGAACTTCTCAATCTCAAATTTTGCTGTCATTACTTCTATCACGAACAGAATTTAGCTCCCATTTTTGGTTACTATTCACCGACTTTCACTGTGCTCGTCGGAACTCCGAACGAATTACACCAAAAAATTCGTCGTAATTTTCTGACCTCGCTCTGATACCACTTGTTGTGAAAATTGACTGGATTAAAGCAGGTTCGCAGCTAAAATAGGACTGGAGGAATAGTAATGAACATACAGATTTCACGTGAAAAGCCCCTAAATTAGGGTAAAAACCACGGGCAAGGATAGAAGACTTTTACTATTAGAAAAACTGGAGAATTACAAGGAGAAACTAGACCCACAAAAATATACAGAATATTTTTGCCTCTCTTTTTCTCTCTTTTCTCTCTCACCTCACTTCTCTCTATTTTTTTCTCTTCTCTCCATTTGCTTGTTTTCTCTTCATGTTGCTCCTGCCCTTTTATAGGCAGGAGAAGGTAGCCATCTCCACCAACTTTCAACGTTGGTGGCTGCCAACTTTGAAAGTTGGTGGCTGCCATGGCTGTCCATTTTTGATAGCCACCAAGTGGCTTTGACAGCCACCATTCTTGCCCACCAAGGTTGACATAGTCATCATCAGAGTATCCACAATGATCATCATTATAATCAGACAAGTAAAGGTAAGGGTCAAAAGTGCTAGAAGGACTGCTAACAGGCTCTGGAACTTTAGTATCAAATGGATAGTCATCAGTGGAATCAAGGGGACACCGTAAATCTTTAATTCTTTCAGCACGTAACTTACCCAAACTCCCAACCAGAGTGACATTGAAACATTGCCGTAGGTTAAGTGACTCAAGGTGCGGGCAACCATCAAGAATAGCTTGCTATCCATTGTTTGTCAGTTGATTTCCAAATATCTGGAGGTGGCGCAATTCAGGCATGTTTTCTGCAATAGCTAATGCCTCCTCGTCACTGTCACTATAAACAGCTGGACACACTTGGCAGTTTAATTTAAATGTTTTCAATAGAGGGCAACAACGTCCAACATCTTCAACAGTTTCCTTCGAGAACAAGCAATACGAAATTTTGAGTTCCTCCAGCAATGGAACTCGAAATTTCTTATGAGCTTTTATCCAAACCTCAACCATCTTGAAAAGAGGAAACTGGATAGTAAGCATAACGGATTGAATCAGATTCAAGGATGTGGAGAATAATTTTGAGAGCACATACACCAGCTTGGTACCTTTCATCTGTTAATCTCTCATGAACAAACTGATCAGTTAGTGAAACACACGCCAACCAAA
>JAOTAX010000198.1:42972715-42992697 GCA_025629825.1 Erythroxylum guanchezii
GTATGTGTGTATATGTGTGTGTGTGTGTGTGTGTGTGCACGCGCGTGGATGTATGTCTGTATATATGTATATAGTCAATGCAATTTTACTCAAATAACCTCTTTACAAAATCTAAAATAATCTAATGATAACTCTAATGAGTTTTAGAATAATTAAACAGAATAAATTCTATAAAAATATGCATTTTTAAATAAGGTTGACTGTGCTGACACTACTGTGGACCTTGTTATCTAATTTCATAATATGACACAAGCTTTGGCACATCCATGTCCTGTAATTATGAATCCTCCTACTTTTTTACATACTAATATACGGATTGAGACACGGTCATATTTCTAACCCATGGATTTTACTAGCTTCTATAAATATAAGATATGGTATGTGGCACAGTCGTGTCTTTCTTTAAAAACATCTTTGCCATACTACTACTCTCGTGTCTTAAGCCTATGATTTTACCTATCATTTACAAAAAGAACATGTTTTGCGCCACTCCCAGTTCTCAGGTCATTTCCATCAAAAAAGTTTCCAAGAAACGAGTTTTAATATCAAAACTCTAACATTGCATGTTCATATATGTAAGCCATACATAAATCTCCACCTTAGTGACTATACCCTTCATAGGTCGGGTTATATACATATCTAACATCTTGAGACATTAATCAAGTCTAATTAATGCTTGTACTTCTCTATGGTAATTGAATTTGTTAATATATTAGTTGTAATTTTCAAAGTGTCAACCTTTTCTAACAAGATATATCCAGATATAATCAATTATCCGATCTTATAAAATCTCAGATCTATTTGCTTAGTTCTTGTATGATACATTTGATTATTTGCCAAATTAATGACGCTAACTATCATAATGTATTTGAAATCCATCATTTTCTTCATTAGCATTGCAAGCTACAATGACTGCTTAAGTGCCTCAACTTTTGTCGTGAACTTTTCTTCAGTTATAGACAATGTAACCATAAATTATAACACTGATTTTCAACAAATATGCAATCTTGTAAGAGTAAAGACATACCATGTAGCGTAACTCATATTATTGTAATCTCTTGCATGTTCTGAATTCATACATCTAATAACTAAAGTCAATTATTATAGTAACATGTTAGCTAAATGAAGTCCTATAGTTTGACATATCCCTCAAGTACTTGAATCTCTAGTTGATTGCTTTCCAATGTTGTCTTCCAAGTTTCAATATATATTTATTAACTTCACCAATAACGTGAATCAAGTTTGGTCTCATATAAATCAATACATAATAAGTATTCAACAATGCTAACATATAGTACCTCAAACATATCATCAAACTTTGCATATACTTTTTATTACTGTTTGAGGAAAGCCTATGGTTATTTTGCAATATGATGTTTACAAGTTTAGCTTTACTTATTCCAAATCTGTCTAATACTTACTCAATCTAGTTAGATTAAGATAAAAACAATTTTCTGGAGGTCCTATCTATTTAAATCACTATTCCTGGTGTTTTCTTAGCATCACAAAGATCTTTCATCTCAAATTTCTTTCCCAACAAGGTCTCTAGTTTATTCACATCATGCATACTCTTTGCAACAATCAACATGTCATCTACATATAGTAGCAAAATAAATAAATGATTCATCATCAAGGTTTTTAACGTATACATAAGAATCATATTCACATCTTCTGTGACCAATTCAGACCATGTAGGAAGTAAACCTTTTATACCATTGGTATGGAGACTAGTTTAATTCACATAATGATTTCTTCAATTAACATATCAGATGCTCCCTTTTAAGTTAACTAAGCCCCTCAGGTTTATCTTTATAAATTTGCTTCTCTAACACATTGTGGAAAAAAGTTATATGCATGTTTATCTACAACAAATGCTTATATAAACTTGCTATTAATTCCAGTAAAATTATGATGGAAGTATAACAAACTAGTGGAGAAAAGATTTCATTATAATCAGTCGCTTTTATTGTTTATATCCTTTAACTACTAGTTGATTATTAGAATTTTTCCTTCTTTTTGCTACTGATAACTTCCTTTTGTATACCCGCTTACACCCTATAGTCCTCTTCCCTTTGGGAAGCTGCACCAACTCTTATGTATAATTCTTGTTCAAAGATCCATAGCATAGCTCCTATCTATCTATATCTCTATCCTTCTCTTAACTATTCATAGCCTCTTAAATGGTAGGTGAATATCTATTACTTATGATAAGTGTGAAAGATACTTACTCTTTTCAGCCATATTTGTTTAGTGGCCTAATTTTATACCTTGTTCTATCAATGACTATATAATGTTGACACTCATTTATTGACATTGATTTATCTTTCAAACCAAAATTTCCACTATTTTTCAATTCTGCTGCAAATTGTTCTTATTCTACTTTCATCTTCATCGTAATGCCTTATAATAATCTTGACTCATCTTCTCTATATGTTTGGTTCAACATATGATGTTCATCAAATGTTGCATCCTTAGTAATCACCATCTTCTTTGATGTTGGGTTCTACAACTTCATACCTTTAGGGTAGCAAATGAAGATACATTTTTCCAATTTCAAGTTAAGTTTTGACATCTCATCACTATAAATATGCACATAAGCAAGGCAAAAATGGTTTTCAACCCAAAGACACCTTCCTTTATTCTTGTTCACACTTTCTTTATCACTCTCCCATCTGATGATGTCCTTAGTGAACTATTGATAAGCTAATCGCTTCATTAAGTATATACAACATTTTTATGAAAATCATCAATGAATGTTGCAAGACACTAAGGTCCCCTAACAACAACTCTCTAGTAACGTCATATACGTCAATATGCATATAATCTATAATTCTTTTGGTTTTGTACTCGACTGTCTTGAGTTTCACTTTAGACTATTTACCAAGTATACAAAACTTACGTAAATATAACCTACAATGTTAAAGACTCTTTAGTAGGCTCCTTTTATGAAGTTTGATCATTCTTTATTCATTGACATGACTTAGCTGCATGTACCATAATATAGTAATATCATTATTTGATTCTATAACAACAATCTTTCCACCTACAATTGCACTTTCCATTAAGTTGTAGATGTTTCTTGCCTATCTTGACCATTTCATTATAGTTAATACACCCTTCACCGCCTTAATATTATCTCTTTCTATCTTATAACAAAAATTGTTCATATCTGAAATGTCCCAAAAAATCATGTTCTGCCTTAAATCTAATACACGTCGAACATCACATGTCTTTTCCATAATAGTATAAAAAATCCTAATCTTGGCTTACCATATTCTAATAATTTAACAAGTTTTAGCATCGTTTGATCAGATAATTTCAAAATTAATTGGTAGATATAAACCAATTCTTGTGTTAGTGTCATGTGATTTCAACATCCTATATTCAATATCTATGAGTTTGAAGTTAACTGTGTAGTGCACATCTTCATTATTGTAATTCGAGTCCCCCCTTTGCACTATATCAGTAGAACTTAGCAAGTCATGAAAATTATGTTCATCATCCCACCTCCTCTAGTCCCTCTTGATATATCATATTTGCTCATAGTTGTAGCAACTTAATGTCTTTCTACCTTTGAATCTAGATATAAAATTCATTTTAGATGACCATCCTTATTTTGCTCCCTTATGCCATCCCTTTACATATATCTTTTCACCTTAAGAGCTTTCATTGGTATTGAATCTATATTAACAGCGTAGCGATATTGTCTTTTGAACTAAATGTCTCTTTACTCAATAAGAATGTGGTCACCAAGTGTTCATAAGGAAAAGGTAACGAATAAAGTATAATCATTTCTTTGTCCTCATCCATATTAATCCCATTAAACCTTAGCAGGTCGCAGACTATTGATTAAACATATCGATTTATTGTTCTAGATATGTTCCTCCTTGTATCTTTATATAGTTTCTCCTTTAAATATAATTTGTTTACGAGAGACATTGATATGTCCTGACTCTCCAATTTTTTTTTAATATCTCCACAAAAGATATACTAGCTATGACGTGTTATATGACCTTATCTACTAGACAAAGCTATATAGTTCTAGTTGCTCTAAACTATAACTCTTTCCAATCGAGCTCATCAATATCTTTAATTTGTTCTCATGCAACCCTTGCAATATATCTTACTACGTTAGCAAAATTTTCACTTTTCATGGCCATAATAAGTTTTTTAGTTATATTGAAATTTTCTACTTAAAACTTTATAACCAAAGTCATTATGCCTAAATGATGTTGAAGTGACATGCGATGAGAAAATAGATAGTAAGAATATAAAAAAGAAGAACACAAGAATATTTGTAAGAAGGTTCGTCCAACCGGGTATTCATGTCTCTGGGAGCTAAGAGGAGTTGTTTCACTAAATAATATTATAATGGTAACAACAAATTGGGCTTAATAGCCTTTTGGCAAATCCCACTTATTTTATCATGACTTCAATAAGGCCTTCAAGAGTTCAAAATCTATAAAAGTTCACGTTGTCTTCTAATTGTGATCCTCCTAATAAGAATTGATTTAAATTGATCGTTATCCTGTTTATGTCTTACTGACTTCTCTGTGCCCAACAGTAATATCTCAGATTGCAACAAGTGCTTTTCCCATTTATTTCTAAAATGGCATGCCTTAAGTCATGTCAGTGTCACGTTAAAATATCTAAAGCATAGAAGTATTCACCCGTTTTTTTACGCGAGTATAACTACAGAGGCAAACAGCTATTCTTTATCAAACTTCAAAGAAATATAAAACTTTATTAAAAAAATGATATTTAACGTTATCATATAAATATCAACAAAATGAGAAAGCTGAAATGAGGAGATAAAGTGCAGGAAGAAAGGATAATTTTTAAAATACAAGTAAAAAAATAAATAAAATAAGTGAACATAATTTATATTTTAAATATAATTAATATGTTCATGTCAAATACTATTTAAAATATACAAATGTGTTAACATAATCGGTACACAATTCCGAAATATAAAAAAAATTGATATATTATAGCTTTTTTAATTTGAAAAGAAATTTTTATCACGAAATGTTTAGAATTTGTAAAAGTAAAGATTTATTATGCTTTTCATATTTTCTAATCACCGAAATATATTACATATTGTATATGTGTGTATATATATATTAATATATCAAACTAATTTTATCTATTTAAAAAATTGTTTCGCTTCAGTGGTCTCGTTTTGAACGAGGTCCGACAATCCAAATCAGGCTTGGATTCCCTGAGGCCACCTGCCTAAGCAGAATTTGCAAGGCGGGGACTGAAATTAAGACACTGTTATCGTTTTACAGTGGCACCCTGTTATGGATGGATGGGATGGAGATGGAGAGGAGACAGAGTGATACTGAAAAAGAGGAACAGGGGTTTTACTACTAAAATTATTGAAGGTCAGGAGCAAATGTCCACTTCTTTATACGCCAACTTCATCGGTTTCAATCGCACGGCGGTAACTTTTATAGAAGGCGGAAGTCCCAACAGCCAACTGGTTAGCATAGAAATATGTATACTTTCTTTTTCATTTCATTAGCCAAAATATTATAAGAAAATTTTTATATAATAATTATTAATTTAAATATTTTTACATTTAAAATAAAATTATTATTTTTAATTTAACTCTTCAATTTTCTTAGATTTTAATTCTCATCTAATAATTTATAATATTTTGATCTTTTATGGTATGTTTTAATACATATCTACAACAAGCATTGATCAATATAAACAACACTGGACTTAAAAAACTCATATGATCTCCGTTTGTAAAAAAAGAATTTGGAAATACATCACAGCTTAAGTTAAAGTATCAGAGGCATAGAATTATTCTCAAATTATAATAAGTAATACTACAAAGAAAAACAATAATTTTTTGTCAAATTTTAGACAAGTACAGAAATTATTAAAAGAAACAGATGATATGTAACGGTGTAATATAAATGGTATCAAAATGAGAAAGGTGAAATGAGGAAATAAAGAAATAAAATTGTATAAACAGTAAGCCTAGGAAATATAATTAACAAAAACATAACCAATATAATTTTAATAAGTGAACATATAATAAGTTCCCGTCAAATATTGTTAAACAATATATAAATATTCATGATTATATTAATATAATGAATAATAAAATTGGAATGTAAATTAAAAAGAGGTTTATTAATTTGTTTTGTTAATTTCGTACTATACCAACCAAAAAATAGTACAAAATCATGTTAAAAAATTATGAAAATTAGTCAATACCATGAACTTTGAGGGTGTGCTTAAAGAAGTATGAGTATGGAGTGAAAATTGATGGTTGGCATGGATTTATCATTGAAGAGCTAAGAGTTTCATTCCTTAGTTTTGGGCAATCCTCCATTCCTCTGATAATCTAGAGGAATGGGAGTGATTGCACTATAATTAATTAAATATTGTTAAATCAATTAATTATAATGAAATCTATTAAATAACTAATTACACTATAATTAACTAAAATATTGCAATTAATTAAAATATAATTAGTCATTAATTAAAATATTGTAATTAATTAATTAATTACAATATAGTTAATTAACTTATTATTATTATTTATTTAATTACATTATATTTAATTAAAATATTATTATTAATTAAAATATAACTATTCATTAATTAAAATATTATTATTCATTAATTGAAATATTATAATTAATTAATTAATTACAATATAATTAACTAAAATATAATTATTTAATTAATTATATTATATTTAATTAAAATATTATTATTAATTAAAATATAACTATTCGTTAATTAAAATATTATTAATTAAAATATAACTATTTATTAATTAAAATAATATTATTAATTATATTAATTGAATTGATTAAAACATATTTCATTAATTAATTAAAATATTGTAATTAATTAAAATATAATTCATTTTATAATTAATTAATTACAATATTTTTTACAAACCAACCACTATCAACGGTAATGGTAATCATTCCTTCATCTAATCAACCATCATAATTATAATGATTATATCCATTCTCATTCTCATTCTCATTCTCATTACTTTTTATGAACGAAGCGTTCCCTAAAAATATAAGAACTTTTCAACAAATTATTTTATATTTATACGATGATAATTGTCTTTTTTATATTAATTGTGGTTATTATTTATATGTAAAATATTTTAAATGGTTATTATTTATTATTATAATTTTTGCAAATATGATTGATATAAACTTATAAACTATATAATTTCAATATATAATATAATAATAAATTATTTTATAATTTTTTTTAAAAAATTAGAGTTGTTTTTAAAAATTTAAAAAGTTAAGCCGAAATTGTACCGATATCGATTTACCAAATTCCTGTTCCCACCCTGTGTCATTACAGGACATTCACACGTTTAACGATAAATAAATAAGACAGCTAAATATGTGGATGGCATGCGATGGTACAAGGCGGGAATCGGAACAGACGATTTCGTGCCCCTACACCTGCCTCCGCAACTTGCATTACAGATATCAACGCAAAAACCAAGAAACAAATTGAAGCTTACGAGTTACGAGGCAATATCCGCGTCGATCGGCTCGAATTTGGAAACGCAGCCAGCTGACTTCTTAACTAAGTTTGAGAAGTATAAAAATGTATAGTTCCCCTCATATCATTTGCCAAAAGACCCACTCATCGCAGAAATGTGTATATCGTATTAAAAAATCTTTAAATAAACTCTTTAAAATTTAATAGGTAAAGCAATTTCACTTTTAACATTTGAGAATAAATTAGTTGGGCAGGGCTGAGAGCTACACTTCTCGTACGAGCAGAGGGTCATGGACCATGGGCCATGAGAAATGAATCCCGCTGCCCCGCTCGACTCCTGAGTAGATGACAGAGTTAACTGTTCTCATTCAGTACTAAGCTGTTTCTGCTTGCACTCCACCTACTCCCACCCCAACCACTCTCAAGCTGTTTTTGCTCGCACTCCACCTACTCCCACCCCAACTCTCAAGGCACCGCTGCTTTTCTGCTAGTAATCATCAATCATTCCATCCACCTATCAGCTTCAGAATGCAAATTTAACAATTCTATAGATATTGACTTCCATTCTATCTCCTTTGAATAAAAGCCGCAGAGAACTCTTTCATAGTTATTTTTATTAATTTAAAATATGTTTTTCTTAAATATTTGTCAGATAAGTAAATGTGATAGAATTTTCTTAATAAATTTAAAATCATATAAATATTTATTAAAACAAATAAGGAACATATATATATATATATCTATATTCTTACCGTACAGAATACAACGGACACTTGCAAACTGCAAATACAAAGTGAAGAAGAGGCTTGGAAATTGTTCTGTTTCTTTGTCCGTCTAAATCTAATGTGGATTCATGTTTTTGTAATGTCCAACAGGAGCAAGCCAAGACATGAACGGTGCTTCTTTTGGTCAGAATGTACCCAACTTTAATATCTTGGTCTTTTTCGCGTGAATATAAAATACTGCTATCCATTTTTGTATGCAAAATGCAAATATATTCTTATCTCCTAAGGCCAAATACATGATATATGGAAATAGTAAATACCTTATGAACAATTAGTGAATGTTTGGTACTGTTGCCCTTTTTACGATTCCAAAGGTCAAAAAAGAATGTGCCCATCATTGTCTTCATTTCTGAAGATATCCCTGTCACCAGCTTTACGACAAATTATGGAATAAAATCAGCTACCCATACCCTTCATGCAACCGGCCTAGCTGTCCACCAGATTCACCAGAAGCGCTCCGGACGCCCATCTACAACATTTTCAAAAATAACAACTGGAATTTTGCAATTTTCATTGTCACCAACCCTTTTCTTTGCATAGAAAAAATTGTAATTATTGTTTTTAAATGTATATTAAATAAAATTTTAGGAATATGTAAAAAATTATAAATTAATTGAATAATGTAATTAAATCAAATTATTAACAGCAGAATCAGAAATAATATAAATCTTATAAGTATCTATTAGTAGAAGTCCTTTAAGCACTCAATTCTAAAATATCTGGCGATACAAGTATTTGGACTTCTCCGTACTACTAATAATTGTATCCTCGTTCGCCCGAATTTTAGGTAAGTGTCCGCATTTTGTCTCTCCCCACCAAATCCTACCACTACCAGCGATCAATTCCTCCACCAATCATCATTCAAGGGATAGGACCAATTTTCTTGATAAAGTTAATAAGTGACGATGGGCAATGAGTAATCATGTGAGTGAGTCTTTGTCTTTCGTAGTTACTAGAGCCGAATTTTAAGAATTGATCCCTCTTCTATTTAATGATTAAATTTTTTTTAGCTGAAATACATTTAACCCTTAAAATTGTTATTTTATGTCTCGCTTTATTTTAAAAATAAGCTTATTATCTGGTATGAAAAAGCTTAAAATTAAAAAGAGTTTTTTAATCTATATATTACGGTGACATCACCATAATTATACATGTTGTATTTTTTAGACAAAAAATACTCTTTCAATCTTTTGTCGACTAAATTATATTACTTCACAAAAAAAAATTGAAAATGTCATTTTCTAAGAAAAACAAAACGTTTCTTTTTCCTCCAAATCTTATTAAATTTGTTCATTGTGAGATTTAAAAAAACAGAAGGAGATTGGAAATAATTCTCTCGGATTTCAATTTTCTTTTCAAGAGAGCCGTTTTTCTTCACATGTATTCCCTTCAAAATAACCCGGATGGTTTGAGTAGTTTATGGTTTTTTTTTGGCCACGAGGATAGACCAGAGATAACAATAAAAAATAATAAAAAATCTTTTTCATAGATTTAGTTTTAAAATAAAAAGAGCATAATGTACCGTGAAGAAATACAAGAGAGTTAAATATATTTTTGTCTAAAATAAAAGGGGCTGAAGAATTACGGAAGAGTTAAATGTATTTTTGCTTTTTTTTTTTAACACATGTTACGTTATGTTTACCTAAGTTTATGTGATAGCTTTTTTATGTACGAAAATCCTATACACTATTAATATAATGATTAAGTCCTTTTTAGATCATTTGTGATTGAACGCATGCATCTTTGCCTGGTCTGGTTTACGGAAATGGATTCAGACAAGGTCAGCTTTTGTCTTATGAAGACAAAATAGAGCTCATTAGGTCTTTCCGTTATGTTTTAAGAGGGTCTTATTTATAAAAAGTTACTTTTAAATTATTCATATTTAGATTAATTTTTGCTTAAATCAAGTAGATTTTTTGTGGGAGGTAAAATTCTCACTCTAAATTTTAAACACTACGTACATAAAAGAGGTTTAAATCCACGACCTACTCCAACGACCTCATTAGGTTACTTTGAATCTGTCTGTCATAACATGTCGAATCTATCTATGTTACGGGCCACTAACAAGTTTTAACCCAGTTTATAGTGGTGAAATTTCAGCAAAATAAAACTGTAAGTATGAAATACTTCAAATGATTAAATATTATAAGAAATACTAAAGTAATTTTAAAATATTAATAATAGTAATCTAAAAATAAAAAATTGAATATACCTTTTTTTAAGTTTCATTTTTATCATATTTAGAATTGTTTTTTTTATGATATTGTTTAGATATTAGTCACTCAATCATCGAGATTATATTCTTTTTCAACCATTTGATTCCTCACTAATCATTCCTGTTACTAGATAAACTCCATTTTTTTAAAGAGGATTGTGAAAAGATACTTGAACTACTTTCAACATAAAAAATTTAAAATATAAGCAACTTAAGTAATTTAAAATTTTATTTAACATATATATTTTATATAACAATAGCTTTTGATTTAAGTGTATTAACACCTAATCATACGTAATTTTACAAGCAATATTTTTTATTTTAAAATTTTTGATATATTTTTAGCTATTTTAAAATTAATTAAGATAAGAATTTTATATGATAATGCTGTAATACAAGCTGAAACAATACCCTAATTAAAAAAGAATATAAATTTATTTTATAAATAAATAACACTAAAATTTTGTAAGTTTTTAATAAAAACTGATAAATAAGATACAAATACAACTACTTAAATAATAAGTTTTATATGTGAACTTCAATACTACATTATTTGTGTGTATATATTCTCGTAATGAAACTTTTATTAACTCATAATAAATTTTAACTCAACATTAAATAAGATATGTATTAATGATCTATTAAAATTTGATTATAAAATATCAATTTTGAATGACTGTATCAAATTTTAATTCTTATAATATTAAATTCAATCTTGATATTGAGGTAATGCTTTAGCTGAAATATAATAATTATGATAATAGTAATGCAATTTAAAGTTTCAATATTGTTTATAATAGCTTTATTTGTGTTAAGAGTTATAAGAATTTCTTATGGAGAGGGATAGGATTAGCACCAAATGTATAAAGCAAGATTTGTGATGACGGACCAAATCTAGAAAAGAAGAAGAGCAAGCTGCATATCTGCCCGAATAAATAGAAGGCCCAACTATGGCTTAAGACTGAATCCAATCCAGGTGGCACACAACAGTTCAACAAAAATGGGCAACGTGGGTTCTTAACATCAGAGGGACTGTGCGTGTCACTTGTGCATATCCAGTAGTCCGGTCTTTTGAAATATAACCATAGTCACATTAACATATAACTGGTGTTCTACAAATACAAATAAAAACCATAATGTTATATGATATATGTAGGGCATCCCTCAGGTTGCATAAAATAGATAAACTGGACAAAATTTTTATATTTGTTTAAGATTAGTGTTCGTATTTCAGTAGTATCTTTACATATTCCTTATTACTTTCTATTTTACTCCTCGTTGAACACGCTATCTTTCTATGCTGATCTTTCTATTTAAATAAAACCACCCATGTCTCACAGTTTTCATGCGTTGTACTCATCCAAATTAATGCTCTCTCGTCATCATTTACCAACTAGTTTCGTGACAATCATTTGATTGATAAGATAGAGCATAAAGACAAAAGGTATATTAAATGAATGCTAAAGGCTATACTCCTTTCATTATTGCATCTCTGTAATTAAGAACAAGTTGGTTATCAGGATTTCTTGACATGTATATAACAACCTATTATAATATACTATAATATGACAAGTTAGTTACTGTACATATTATGATACACAAATTTGCTTATTATAGCATGCATGCTACCGTTCATCAAAGAAGTACAATCATCTAAGTGGTTATGGGTTGACGTAAGTGGCACATACCTTCGTTACTTAAGTAAGTGGTTGGGGGTTTGATCATTGGAAATGCAGCAAACTCTTGAGCCAGCGATAGCCCTCCTTGATTTGAGATGTTCCCGTCGCGGAGGGATTAGTCCTGGACTAATCCTTAAAAAAAAAAATAAAAGTAACGCATTACCCATTCTCATCTTCCTTATTCTACTCAACTCTTCTCCTCAAACGAAGGGGTACGCAACAAACCCCAAGTTTGTCTCTGAAGTAAGTGAACTTAGAGTGAGTTACAGATTTCGTAAAACCATCAGCTATTTGCTCAAAAGAAGGTACATATGAGACTATGAGTTGCTTAGCTAAAACTTGATATCGCACAAAGTGGACATCAATCTCTATATGCTTTGATCTAGCATGAAAGACTGGATTTGGTGCCAATGCACCTGCGCTCAAGTTGTCACACCAAATTGTGGGAGATCTCTTCAAAGGGAATTGTATTTCTTGCATGAGAGACCTTATCCAAGCGATTTCAGTAGCCACATCGGCCAGAGCTTAATACTTTGACTCTGTGCTTGATCGTGACACTACTCTTTGCTTTTTAGACGACCACGAGATCAACGTTTCACCAAGATATACACAGTACATAGTCATGGATTTTCTATCATTGGTACTGGTAGACCAGTATGTATATGAAAAACCATTGATGTCAAGAAATTTGGATCGTCTGATATGCAATCCAAGATTTTTGGTCCCTTTTAGATATCTCAGTACTCGCTTGACTCTTTGCTAATGTTGATCAGTGGGTGAAGACATGAACTGGCTTAACTTATTCACTGAATATGAAATATCCAATCTTGTGTTAGTTAAATATTGAAGTCCTCCAATTGCTTTTTAAAACTGAGAAGCATCACGCATAGGTTTTCTATCTAGGGCTGACAAGTATCTTTCGGTGACTGTTGGAGTAGGACAAGGTTTAGCATCTTGCATTTTGAATTTCTGTAAGAGATCCTTGATGTATTTGTCCTGAATATGAAATAGCCCATATTCGTTCCGTATTACTTCAACTCCCAAGAAATGATGTAGTGAGCCAAGATCCTTCAAAGCAAATAATTCATTGAGCTGCTTGATAAATGTTTTCATTATGTTTTGGTCATTTCCAGTTAAAAGCATGTCGTCAACATTTATTAGCAGGAGCAAAATCTTTGATCCTTCTCTATAGACGAACAAGGAGTTGTCACTTTTTGTATTGTGAAAGCCCCATGATACCAGAGCAGAGGATAATTTGTCAAGCCATGCCTGTGGAGCTTGACGTAGCCCATATGTAGCCTTAGTGAGTTGGAATACATGATTTGGTTTGTTGTGATTCTTGAAGCCTGCAGGTTGACTTATGAATACTGTCTCTTGTAGAAAGTGATTGAGAAAAGCATTGTTAATATCAAGGTGCCTTAAGTCCCAGTTGAAATATACAACAATGGTTAGTATTATCCTTACGGTAGAAGCTTTGATGACATGACTGAATGTTTCACGAAAATCCTCACTGAGGCTTTGTTGAAACCCTTTGGCTACTAACCTTGCTTTTCTCCTTACTATTTTTCCATCAGCTGCATTCTTATTTTAAAACACCCATTTACAATCTACTACATTTTTCTGCCCAAGGAGTGGAACTAATGTCCATGTTTTGTTGTGAATCGACGCATCATACTCATCCTGCATTGCCCTTTTCCAATGAGTTGATTGTAGTGCTTCATTCACTGAACTTGGTTCATAATCTTCGTTCTTTAATGCTACTCTAATGAATGGGACCTTGGGCTTGAATATCCCACTTTTGCTCCTCATTATCATATGATGACATGTAGTCGTGTCTTCTTGTTCAGCTTCAACATCTTCATTTATTTCACCATTTAAGGAGTTGAGTTCAACGGACGTCTCTCTATTTCAGTGAGCTTGGCTATTGCTAAATGACACTGAGTTCATTGTGTCTGTAGTTGAGTGTCGAGGAATAATAGAATGCTGGACTCGTTCTTTTGATTGTGCCAATTCTTGTTGATTAGGCAGTGAGAACAGAAACATTGGCTCAACTTGTGTAACTGGTTCTTGTTTGGTGTTAAGAAAGCCATGCTCAAATGGAAACTCACTTTCATTGAATATGACATGTTGAGAGACAATAGATTTTTCCAGTGGGTCCTAGACATTTATATCCCTTGCGAGAACCTCCATAACTAAGAAAAACGCATTTGGTGGTATGAAACTGAAGTTTGCATTTGTTGAATGGCTTTAGGCATGGATAACAGGCACATCCGAAGGGCTTCAACGTTTGATAGTCGGGTGTCTTATAGAAGAAAGTGTAGAATGGTAAATGATCTTGCGCAAAACCGTATTGGGTAAGCGATTTATTAGATAGACAACAGTATTGAATGCTTCCCACCAATAAACAAGAGGCATCTTAACTAGTGTCAATAAAGTTAAGCCAAGTTCCACAGTATTTTGTAATATTATATAAGTAGACATTCTCATAGCTTTCGCCATATTCTCGAACATTGTCCAATACAACCTCTACAATCAAAAGACAAGTTGTCTGAATCTAAGAATATCGTGAAGTATGGATCTTCCTCCATAATTGTTGTTGCCACTAAAAACTCTACTTCCGTGAGTGGATTTGAGGTCGATTATTTCTTCCAATTCTTTTACTAATATTTCAAAGTCTGGACCATCTTCTGCTATTATTACTACCATAATTATGAGGCCCTACTTAAACATGTTATTCCTTCCAATTTTTCTATGAGTAACTCTCATTAGCTTTATGACTTTGTATATTACAAATATTTTACAATCATATGACTACTTATGTCAATTTTTGTCTCTTCTTTACTATCAATCAATATTTTTAATAGTCCTAAAATAAGTATCACTCAATACATTTATCCCTAAATTTAGGGCATATCGTAGGTTACATCTCATGCATATTTTTGTGTATATTCTTACATATTTTCTAATCTTGTTTATAAATAATTTGTATCTCTGTTTAATCAAATTGAATTAAAATAAAAAATTTTCTACAATAGTTTTTTTAGTTATTAGACGTCATTATTAATAATTCTTTATTTGTCATTTTTGCACTTAAGTTTCTCTCACACTATAAAAACCTCTGTTTCCAAAAAATTCGATAAATTGCATTAAGATCTACCTATTACTAGATCAAAATGGTACGTTTTTATTTATGTTTTCTTTAACTCTCCCACTCTTAATATATTAAGTCCTCGTAATAAAGTAGATTGTCCATTTAATGAGTTGATTAAAAAGTTTTAAATTTACTATATTTCTATTAAACTTTTTCTCAATACGCATAAGAACATAAATTCTATAATCAAACACTATAATAAAAGGGAGATTTGACTACGCTTTCTTTCGTGTCGAATTGGTAATCATTGCTGAAAGCAAGCTATTGGCGGCGAATTATATATTCGTCCTCCAAAGTCAAACATTTTGTCAAGAATCCCACATCGGACAAGTGTGAGTGTATTCAGCCATTTATAATAGTTTGCAAACCTCTCCTCTGAAGCTAACTTTTGCAGGTGAGTTAGGCCTTTCAACATGGTATCATAGCCCGTTTGTCTCAATGGTTTGGGGCGGTGCCTGATTCTGTCTCTTTTCTCAATATGCCCAGCAAATATTCAGCCCTTCTTTGGGCTGAGGAGGGTGTATTAAGAATCCCACATCGGACAAGTGTGAGTGTATTCAACCATTTATAATAGTGTGTAAATCTCCCATCTCAAGTTGGCTTTTGAGAGTGAGTTAGGCCTTTCAACACATTTAGCGACGCTCGACCAAATCGTTTATAAATAAATACAATTTACAGTGATTAACCATAATCGGCATAAAAGGAGCAACTTACTGCGACGTATTGGATATTTCATCGCCAATATGATGATGTTTGATATTAAAAATTTATCTTAATACGCACAAGATTCTATAATCAAGCACTACAATAGAAGGGAGATTTGACTACGCTTTCTTTCGCGTCGAATTTGTAATCATCGCTAAAAGCAAGCTATTGGGGGCAAATTATATATTTGTCCCCCAAAGTCAAACATTTAGTGACGTTCTACCAAATCGTCCGTAAATGAATACAATTTACGGTGATTAACCATAATAGTCGTAAAAGGAGCAACTTATTGCGATTATTCCCCCCCCCCCCCCAAAGTCAAACATTTAGCGACATTCTACCAAATTGTCCGTAAATGAATACAATTTACAGTGATTAACCATAATGGTCGTAAAAGGAGCAACTTATTGCGACGTATTGGATAATTCATTGTTGATATGACGACGTTTGTGACGATTAGAGACATCGTCGCTAAATGTTGTGCTAAATGAATATATTTTGCGATGATTAATAATAATTGTTGCAAAATGATCAACCTTTTGTGACGGCAGTAATATCTGGCATTTTACAATGATTAGTTCAATCGTCGCAAGATGTTATGCTAAAATGAATATATATTACAACGAGTAACTGTAATGGTCGCAAATAGAGGGACTTTGTGCAATGACCCATAATTGTAGTTGACAGTGTGGTAGCTTTTAGCGATGATTTGAGTAAATGTCAATAGAAGATGATGAATTATACTTTTGGCGACGAATTTGTTGTGCGTCACCAAAAGTTGATTTTAAATATTTTATATTATTTGATAATTTCTTAAGAGAATTTTGATGAATTTTTGTATGTGATAGTATTCTTAAAAATAATAATGTCTAAAAGATAATATTTTAATGCTAAGTGTACTTAATAACAATAATGCATTTAAATCAAAAAATAAATTTTAATATAGTAAAAAATAGAAATCATTATTAAATATTAATATCATATTCTTAAATATCAAATTTAATATTATTGAAAATCTATTGTAAGCTTAAAAATTTATGTAGTTAACAACAGTGTCATTTAAAAGATCAAATTTAATATTAATCATAATGATTGTATAAGTGTAAAAATAAATTTAGTTAACAAAGTGTCATTTATTATTTTTTATTAATCTCTTTTAATATATATGATTTCAGAATATAGCATTGTATGTATATGATATATTAAAAATATTTAGGAAAATTGAAAAATCAAATAAAAAGTATAGTATTGGCAACGATTTTTGCAATTGGTAGCCAAAGATTCGGCTACTGTTGAACCTTTTGTGACGAAATTTATTATCATCGGTAAATGTAAGATAAACGATGACGTGTAGCTTTTGCTAACAATCTGAATGGTGACAAATTTTCAACTTTTTGCGTCAATTTTAGGTTGTTGCTAATTGTTGCGGCATAAAAAAAAGCCCAGAACATGACAAATGATGTCGTTTTTTAAGCGACAAATGATGTTGTTTTCCCATCTATTTTACCCAAGGGTGGCCCCGACTCTTTCTCCCTCCAACCTCCCAAAATTTTATTTTTCTCTCTCTTCTCTTGCGTCTATCTTCTTCGTTTTCTGTCGAGTCGCCAAAGTTCTCTCCTCTTCATATACGTGTTTCTGTTTTCTCTAGTTGCCGTCCTTGTGTCCTTCGTTCGAGGTAATTCGTTGGTATTTGTTCTTTGGTTTGTTTTGTGCTTCCATTGTTGGTTTTTTAAGGCTGGCTGTTGCACGAGTTTAACAATTTTTTTGAGTTTTTTTTTTGCATCTTTTGGGTTATCTATGGTTGAATTTTATTTTCAATGTGTTAATGTGATATTTTGGGATGAATTTGTCATGCCTGTTAAGTGTTCGACGAAAGTTCTTAATCGATTGTGTTAAAGTGTTGGAACTGTTCTGCATTATGTCGGTATATGATAAAGTGTTTTGTTGACATTATACGATAATTGATTATAAGAGTTTCAAGTGTTAATGCTTATAGTGAAATTTGGCATACTATGAGAGGAGTTGTTTGGAGTAGTTAAGCTTAATTTACTTGTAATCTTTTTTTACTAATCCTTATAATGATAGTAGTTATGAATTATCACAGTCTAATATGATGTATTTGTTTAATTGGTGAAAAAAAGTTATATATAATAATATTGACTATTTTTTGGAACCTTTCCTTGCTTATATGCATATTAAGCCTGCACTATTTTTATTTATCTCTTACAATGTTTAGTTCTTAAGCATTTTGATTGTTAATTATTTTTGACACACGAAAAACTAAAATAAGATTCTTTAGAGAAATTAAAATAACTTTCACTTTTATTATAATTTCTAGCAATTTTTATATGACTTCTAATCTTTAATACAAAAGCTTCAAGAAGAGTTGTTAAGGATAAAAAATTTATTTTACATTTTTAATCTATTTAAGTTAATAAACAGTGAGAAAATTAACCCCACATCCCGATAATTCTATAATAAATCAAAGTAAAAATTTAGTAAATAGAGCAATCCTTGAATAAAATGTCAAAGAGTAATATGAAGATTGTAATAAGACAAAAAAAAATTATACTTTGTAATTTATGAAAAGAATTTGAAGAATATATAAAATAAAACTATTAAGTAGCATACCATTTAATAGATAAATGAAGACAAACCTACTAAGTGGGCTAACATTTTTTTAAAGAGATGAATGATTATTTTCTTTTGTTGAATAAAAAATAAATGAACATACATACTTATAAGAATGAAGTTAATAAATTGATTTTATGTAAAAGGCTTCACCAATTTAGTTATTTAGATTTTCTATGTTATGCCTGAAGTAAGTTTGTAATAAATTGACAGGTAATAGTAAAGCCAAATCACAATAGTATCACTATCGAGCTAGGTTTAACCAACATGCTACACAAGTTTACATTCCAATTTCATACACAAATACATAATCCATTACCATAATGCAATAAATGATTATAAACCTTAATGGCATTCCAAGCCATGTTACCACATCAATATTAAAACCCGAAAACATAAAGGATACAAAAATACACAATTCTCAAAATTCTCAACAACAATCTAACTCAAAACGATACAATAAGAACATATACAAACAAAACCCTTCACTTTTCTTTACCCGATCTTCTTCTCATCACGTGCGGATGGGAATGAAGGAGGGTGAGCTTAAAGCTCGTGAGTAACAAGTTTATAACAAAAAACAAGCAAAAACCTTTTATAAAACTCATTGTCATTGTACCTTTTGGAAACCATAATGATTTCGCATGAAAAATTACCACACTTATTTCTCAAAATTCTCAATTCGAACATAAAACTTATAATTACAAATATCATCACATAATACTCAATTATGCACCATTCATAACTATGCAAAGATGCAATGCACAAACAAGTGGCTCGAGAATTCTGTGGAACAAAACGGATAAATCGAAGTTTATACCGTGAACAAAACGAGTCCGATTTTTCAGGATCTCGTGACCTCAAGCGGGCAGCCGGGAGAAGGCTATACGTCGATGTGCACGTGACTAACGAAACGTTCCTCTCTCGCCCAAACAAAGCACATATTCATTTTATGCTCAAATCATTTTATCAAATGCTTTCATACTTTTCATGCTCTTTCCTTCTTTTCATTCACACAAAAATGCCATGACATGTTTCAATGGCATAACTTGATCATAATTCATAATTCATTCAATGCATTTTCAATAATCACAACAATTCATATCCAATCAATTAAGCATATACACATATAAGTAAATTCTTTACATCGTTTAAAAGCAATAAATGAAGTAATGAAAATCATTTAGTCATTTGATTCAAAAACTAACTTTTATTTCTTGATTTCGAAAACAGAAGAAAGCTTAGTGTCAATTTAGTAGCTCATTATTCAATCATAAACGTGGTACCCACCTTATTTCCATGCTTATACT
>JAOTAX010000198.1:43003406-43029374 GCA_025629825.1 Erythroxylum guanchezii
TTAAGTATAATTACATCTATAACACAAAACATATACTAAAACACTCATTCAAGTTCATTTAATATTTCTAAATTCCATTTAAAGATCGGGGTCCAACATAAGGCAACTAAGTTCATTATTTAATAAATACAATAAAACATCTCCAGTATTACGTGTTCTTTTATCTTATACCCGTTCTTCTATGTTTTTATAAAAAACTTCTATATGGTATCAGAACTTTCAAAGATCTTGAGCGACCTATGAGTGATTAAGAGAGAATCTAACCAAAGCTTCCTTTCTTTCCAGGGCTTCCGTCAACATATCATCTCTTTCACCTCTGATTTTCAGCGATGAAAATTATCAAGTATAGGTTGTCAAAATGAAAGCTCACTTGAGAGGTCTCGGTTTGTGGCAGTGGTTTGAAGGTAAAAGACATATACCTCCTCTAGCAATAATCCTACACTCAATCAAATTAGAGCTCATGAAGATGAAGAAGCTAAACCCCCAAGAGCTTTACCTCAAATACATGTTGTATCTGATTCAATTTTCACAATAAATATGGCTTGTGAAATAGCTAAGCAAGCATGAGATGTATTAAAGGAGCTATATCAAGGGAATGATGTGAGAAGGCAAATGCAAGTCAAAAGAGATTTTGAAATTCTTAGAATGAATGAAAAGGAGACAATTTAAGAGTTCTCAGATTAGCTCATAGCGGTAGCAAATAAAATCAGACTTATGGGAGAAGAGTTACCCAATAATGTAGAGAAATTCTTGATAAGTATACCTGAAAGGTTTGATGTGAAAATTTCATCTCTTGAAGTCTCAAGGGACATCAGCCAAATGACATTGCCAGAACTGATTAATGCTTTACAAGCTCAAGAGCAAAGAAGGGCAATGAGAAAACAAGAAAGTGAAAAGATAGTGGAGGGAGTCTATCTAGCAAAGGTTTTGTCATCAAAGAAGAAAGGAAACATTCCTCAATGTAGCTGTTGTGAGAAGTCTGGTCATGAAGAGAAAGATTGTTGGCATAAAGGGAAGTCTCGATGTTTTAGGTGTAAATGATTTGGACATTTGAAAAAGGATTGGAAGTTTAACAATGAAGAACAAGCAAATACAATGTAAGTGATTGAAGAAGACAACATCTTCTAGTTGGTGAGAAGTGCACCAAGACCTAGTATAAAAGGAAGTGCTCTATGGAGATAAGTAATGTGATAAGTGCTCATGTTGAAGAATAGAGAGAAGTATTCTATTGAGAAGATTGGAGAGAAGTGCTCCAAAGAAAAGAAGTGTAGAGAGATGTGCTTCATACTCGTGAAATTTTCTTTTTACAATTTTGAATTAAAGGGAAATGTTAGGAATTAATTCAAAATTGTAGAACTGTCAAAATTCCTTTTGAACATATCTTTAATTTGTTTTTAATTTTATCTTATAAGCCAGATTTATTGGCTGAAATCTCTATTTAACAGTTGTTGAGTTTTTTGTATTTTGCCTATATAAGTTAACCAAGTTCATTGTTTAATAAATATAATAAAACAACTCCAATGTTAGGTATTCTTTTATCTTATACATGTTCTTCTATTTTTTAAAAAAACTTCTACACATTATAGAGTTGTAATTAGTTGATCTTGTTACTTTTAGATTAATAATCATAAATATATTCACATCTTTTTTCTTAGTAGATTGTAGAACCAACATCATACTCACCTCTTTAGCCCATAAGTTGCTCGAACTTCGATTTAGCAAGATTTTTAACAGCACTTAAACATATATAACAACAATTATATTAGTCATCATTTTCAATCTAGACTTTCACTAATGAGGTGTTTGATTGAGTAGAATCTCTATTTCATTCCTAATCTATTTTTGGTAATAAGTTATTCTCTTGTTTGATTAAAGAAAACATACAGAAAGAAACCCAAGGAATAAGTAAATTCATCCTCCCCTATCTTTATCTATTCTAAGTGATTTGGGAATAAAAATGAGGATTTGTTAGATATAAATATTTTTAAGGAAACCATATAATAGAAAATTAATAATAATAATAATAATAATAATAATAATAATCATCATCATCATCATCATCATCATCATCATCATGACAATGATGATAATGATGACGATGATAATTATGAGAATGATGTAATTAGTAGAGATTAATAGATATTCTGATCTTTTTATTAGTTATTCCTTTTTCATTCCAAATTTATGTTTTCAAACTAAAATTGACATTACATTATTATTGAAAATTTTTAGGAATAAACCAAACTAAATAATATGTATTCAATTTTATTTCTCATATGTTCTATTCCTAAAGAATCATTATTTTATTCCTTATCTATTCTTACAAGTGAACTTCGTGTTAGAGACTTATAAAATTAGATTTGAACCATTATAACTCGCACCTGGACAAACCTATACAAGATACAGGCTACCACAGTAACTTGATTAATCCGAGATGGTGTATAAACTGAAACGGCATACCTGCACCACTTATAATTAACAATCTACCCATTCCATTTGATTTATCCTAACAGCATGCAACGTAAATCTGGACACCAATATGAACAAATGCAGTGCATTGGAATATTCATCTAATTTAAATCTCAATGGCCTTTTAACTAAAATAAAAGTTTTAATGTATATAATAAATAATAAATAATAAATTATGTATTTAAATTAATTAGTCATAAATCATTAAGTGAAAGCTTCAATCATTTAATCATTCCTCCGTCATTATATTGATCTTTAATTTGTTTTACTTGAATGTTCAAAACTATCTTTAAGCTTTCTTTTTTCATAGATAAAATGAAAGGCAGGTGTGGAAAGCAATACTCTCATCAGATCCACGTCCACTTGAATAAGCTTCTGCATCAATCTTGTATTACTTTCAAGAAGCTAGAACGCTTGGTTTTTCATTTATAGAGTGGCAGAAATGATACTGTGAAACCAAACCATTGTTGATAACTTATGTTGTAGTTTTCACAGAAAATTTCTTGTTGGTTGGATTTATTAAATGTTCTAGCCTCTCCATTGATTTCAGTTCTAGACTCATGTCAACTCATTTCCTACAATGGCTTCAACAATAATTTATATAAAAAGAAAAACATAATCTGTCTTCAATTGTCGTGTCCATAATTACTATTAGTGAAGAGGATTATCTCAATAAGCTGTATTTTCCAGCTCACAACACAGTTTGAAGAGCCATAAACGGCTTAAACATATCCATACGTGAACAAGTCTCTAAATCTAAACATTTGAAGGAAGAAAAAGAATAGACGAGCTTTAAAGGATGTAGACTTTTATTTATCAAATAAAAAAAGGATGTAGAATTTAGAAAGGAAGTGCAGAGCAGGTGACCACAAATATATATATATATATATATATATCTGATGCAGATGTACTATAGAATATATAGGACGTTCGACACCAAGTGTGAATAAAGATCGTTTACGAAATTAGACATACAACAAAAGAACCTTGAAGCACATATATTGCCAATTGATTATGATATCTAAAAACTCCCGCTCAGTGAAGACGATGGCTGTTCGTCCCCGCCCTTCGGAGGGGGGTGGTGGTGGTGGGGCGGCCATGGCTTAGGTGGTTTAGGAGGAAATGGAAAAGGAGGTCGAGGCCAAGCAGGTGATGTTGGCTGACCACCATAACCACACATACCATAAAGACATCGAACACGCCTTGGACATCTGTTTCCGCATCTGCCACAGTTAAAGGGGTTGATATTGGTATCAACACAGAAGCCATCACAGCATTGCCATGCAAAAGGGCACCTGATCCCACAAAATCGACAATTATTAGGATCGGAAGACACATCTACACATTGGTTTCTGCAACATCTCAATCGGGCAGGTGGACTTTCTCCTTTTCTACACATCCATGGCGTTTTCCAGCAGCCAGCAGGTCGTGGCTTTGGGTGGTTCATTACTTTCTCGAGCCATGGTGAGGATAGCCTTCCAGTTGTGAAATTGTAGTGCGACCCTCCTGGTGTTAGCTCAGTTTCGTTGGTTACCACATATAGTATCGGTAACAGCAAAATGGGAATCATAGCATTGCCTAGCCACATTATTTAGAAGCACAAGCATTAGAAAATGGGAGTTCCTAGATATAGGTGATTATGGCTGTGGAGAAATTTGACGCGTTCATGTTTTTCTTACATGAGTAACAAATGGAGACTCGTGTTATGGGTGGTAGTAATTACTAATTTACGTGATTAGCAAAGAGTGCTTGTCACACCTTGTGCTGAGGCGTACTTCATACTTTGCTTTAACCAAATGCACATTAAAGTAGGTGTAACTGGCGTGAGTAAGCCTGTTTCTATTATATTTTTGAACAATTTCTAGTGCTAGTACCGTTGGCCATTTTTATGAGAAGAAAGAAGGAAGGGTCTCTTAGTTTGAACATATAGTCGTATGGTTGAGATGAGGGCACATTTCATGAAGGGGATTTCATAATCTTAAAGTTAACCTATAACCGTCAATTCGTTTCAGTTCTGAACTTTTTTCCGATATTTAATCTGTCATATTTATAAAATTCTTGGATAACAATTTATTTAGTACTAAATATATATATTTTATATTCGTTACCATATTTTCAGGATAAAAGACACCAATTTCTTATGAAATTTCATCAATTTTACCAATTTCTTTTTTACTTTAAAATTTTATAAGATCTTTATAAAATGCCTAGAATCAGTTGGTAAGTTAAAATTTATCATTAATATTCTTAACTAATATCACATTTTTTAAGAGACATGATACTTCATAAAGACAATCATATTAAAAAAGTGAATGAGAATCGATAAATCATATGGATGACATATGTCAAATATATTAATACATTAATATATTATATTTACGTATCACTATTTATATTGAAATTAATATTATACAATAAATATTTATTAAGAAATTAAAAATAGAAAATTTAAAACAGATTATTAGATTTATTAGTTGTTAATAATATATGGTAATTTAATAATAAAATTAATTAAAATTGAATTTTAATATTTTTATGTAAGTAATGAGATATAAATGCCTTAAATCAGTAAAATAATAAGAAATTTTACAAAATTTTCTGTTATTAAAAATTATTAAAATTAATTGTTAATTATTCATAAAATATAAATATAAATAAATTTATTATCATATTGAACTAATAAATATAAATTTATTATCATATTGAACTAATAAATATAATAATTTTCAAATTTTATTTCATTTAAATATAAATAATGATTTGAAAATATGATAAATATACATGTTTGACATATGTCATCCATGCTGTTTGCTAATTTTCAATCACCCTCATAACATGGTTATCTATTTAGAATACCATGTATCCTAAAATGCAAGGTCAAAAAATCAATGGTAAAATTGGAGGGAGGGATGTATAGACTTTTCACAAAAGATAATGACTTTTATAAGATTTTACAAAGAGTTTTGGTGAAATTAAAGAAATCACAAGAGAGGTGGCTATCTTTTACCTTATTTTTTAACAAAATAAATATTTTAAAATAAATTATATTTTAATAGTGGGTAAAAGATACGAGACTCTACTATAATTTAACTCATTCAAAAAACAATTAAACTTTAAAATTGTTAAAAAAAGCTCCTTAAGATTTTTAATTTAAAAAGAACCCTTATGTGAGACTTTCGTGTAAAGAGTTAACAGTGAAATACATAAGGCAAGTAATAGCTTAAGTAGACCAACTAAAAGATGTTGATACAATGGTTCATCTTAAATCCAACCCACCCTTTAAACCTAATTCCACAGTTTAAATTCAACCTAAACTGTTAAAAACTCAATATGTTGAGATTGTAAACTAAACCTGATAAAAAACATCTTTTACCTAGTTTTAGCTAAAAATAATGTTGCATGCATTCAAAGTGGTGACAAGAAGATGTCCATCTCCAACTTTGAGTCCAAGGTTGGTAAATGGATTGAAATTTGAGTTTTAGGTGGGTGGGTGAGCTTAGTTCTGGGATGTTGTGAGAATGGATTCTTCCAAACCTAGAATTAAAAAAGGATAAAAGGTATGGATTTTCAGTTTTTATATAAATTACAGTAGATTAAAACATCAATTTGGATAGATTATGCTTTAATTGCAAGAAAATTCAATGGTTTTATGGCATGTTTTGGAAAATATTTGGAGATCATATATATTAGGATTTTCTTTAAATAATTTTAGGACTTTTAGTGTCAAGTTTAAATTACGAATTAAGAGTTCAATGAAGGGTTACTCACAAATTGGATTTTAGGTGAGATTATTAAGAGTTCAATGCAGGGTTACTCACAAATTCGATTTTAGGTGAGATTTTTATCATGTTGTATCATACTTTGTTAAGGTTTTAAAAAATATTTGGGGACTATAGATTAATGAATCTTTATTTGTTTCATTTTCTTTTACATTTGTTAATTTCTTTGATTATGCCAATATTTAGGGGTTTTATGTTTTAGATATGAATTAACAAAATTATTTAATGGTGGAATCTAAGGCATTAACATTGCTAGTTATAAATGAGGATGGTAGGAGGCCAGACTGAAGTCAACATGCCAGGTCTAATCAGCCTAGAATTTAGACAAGGCTCAAGCTTAGGGGGGCTAGGCTAAGGTCTAACTTGATTACCCAAATGCCTCATGTCTTCTAACATAAAATGACATTAGTTTGAGTTTTTTTTTTCAAAATGAAGTTGTTTTAGACAATTAGGCTGCAAATTTTGAGTTTGACTAGGCTTTGGATTAGGTTTGAGTTATACCTTAAAGGGTTGAACTAGGCATGATCGACTATCGGCTAGGCCTAGATCAGTTATGTCCATTTCTATCTCTGGTTATAAAGCTTGTGTAATGCCCCAACATATACCCTACAAGTATTATAACATGTCTATGGTGTATTAAGAAGTGAACATAATGAATTAAGTGCATCTTAGTAAGAGATATAGTGGTACTTAATGTAAAGGACGAGGGTAACTGGGTAATTTGTTCGTTTTGACATGAACATACCTCTGTAATTTGGCCATATCTTGGTTTGTAAACGTCCAAATTAGATAATTACAATTGGAAATTAAGCTAGAGACATAGATATAAAACTTTCATGAAAGAACAAAAATTTTATTGTGCCTCTAAGATTTTTGAATTCTAGCTTGAAGTTGAGTAATGGTTGTTGTCCTTATTTTCGAACAGCCTGTAGTGTTTTGAATATAACTTTTGAAATAATTATCCAAATTGCATGAAATTTATTACATTAGAAAATTAATACATAGGGTAATGAAATTAATTTATAAAATTGTAGGCCAATGTGGGAAGTAAAGGAAGAAGAAGGACCAATATGCAATTTTTCTAAAGTTAACACATGGATCAATTGGATTAAGGCATGTGTAATCAATAATAATAAAGCATGTGTGTTCAATAGGAATTAAGCATACGTTTGAGTCTTGAAAGTTCTAGTATGGGGATATGGAGAGGGGAGATGCACGACGTTTTTGGGGTTCTAAATTCAGATTTTTCTCCTCTCCATTTCACCTTCTTCATCCCATCATTTTTCATGTAAGAAATCAAGTCAATCTTAGGTGGAAATCAAGGTAAAAGTTAGAGATTTTCTCCTCACCTTTATCTCTTCTTACTTTGCTTATGAAGGAATGAAATTATAAGGTTGAAAGTGGGATTGAGAGGTATATTTTTGGTGTTTCTAGTTGGTGAGTCAAGTAAAGCTAAAGAGGAAGAAAAGGAAAGGCAATAAAAGACCTACTTTGTCAATTTTGACATTTGGGACTTCACTTAGTTAATTTCTATATTTATGTATATTTGAATGTGTAAAATGATTCATTTGGATGTAGAATGATTTTTGGGATGAAACTTCGGTGCTATTTTGGTGTTATCTTGTATAGAATTGGTTGAATATGACAAGAGATTATCGTGCAGTGGAATTCTATCTAGGATTTGTTGAACCAGTCACATTGTTAAAGTCATAAATCAGCCTACAAGCCTTTAAATTTGGTGATTTTAGTTACATATGAAAACTAATACATAGAACTAGAAATATCTAGAAGAGACTAAGACTTAATTCTGACTTTATGATGTTGGAAATTGGGATAGAAAAATTGTGACCTGATGTTGCCTCTGTTTTGGAGCAGTATTTGATATTTGGTCTATAGTTCATGTGTTAGAAGTCTGAATGACGTGATCATTGGTGTTTTGAAAACTAGAGACACAGATGGACAAATGTCTAGAAGACCACGAAATGCAGTTCTGACTTTTTTTATATGAATATTAAGGAAGAACTAGACTCTGTCATATGATTTGTTTATGGACTGATAGCTTGTCTATTTTTAGACCACTTTGGGGTTTAGCTCAAATTACACTGTTTTAAGTTTGTTTCTATTTCCGATTTTTACTGAATCTTATTCAAACCTCTTTAAATGTGTATGAAACTTTTCAGACACATAAATAAATGAAATAGGACTTGCCATATGTGAATTGGGTGATTGAACATTGGAAATTAAGATTGAGCATAATGCATTTCTAAGAAAACTTATATGTACATAAATGATTTGTATGCATATTTATGACTCATATATGTATATTATGATTATATAAGTGTGATTTTGACACCTTTCTAATGGTAATAAGTTATGACTTGCATGTATGAACACAGATACATATTTTATGACTTGAAATGCATATCATATGACTTGTCAATATAGGAATTATGAAATTAGCAAATGGTTAAATGAATTGTTACAGTGCCTGCTCTATTGTCTTGGTGGTGGATAGATGGGCATTTATAGAGGTTTATAGTACAACTACCACAGTTTTACACCATCGGTATCCACAGTTCGACACCTTCGGGTATCCACAGCACCTATTATCTACACCCACAGAAAATGTGCAGGCTTAACATAGAAAATAAAGTAAAGAGATATAAATAAGAAATATATAATGACAACATAAATAATCGGTATATGAATGAGTAATCTTATTTCTATTGACAATTTGTATCACTGAGTGTTGAGTATCAATGTTTGAGTTTGGAAGGTGACTTTATGGTATATGAAAAAAATATTGAAGCATGTTTGCATTATTTATTTGATTAAGTATGTCATCATTATTTATATTTGTGCGATGTTCATGAATGCATGTGCTTGGCGGATGACTGCTGTGAGTGGTCGTCCAATCTAAGTGTTTCTCTACTAAACTTTCAAGCTTAGGATGTGTGTTAATCCGTGCAGGTCCAAGTTATAGGAGTGAGGTACAAAGAACATCTGCAGGGAACAAGGCCAATAGATAGAAGAAAAAAGGACTTTTGGAAGGCGTTTCTAGTTAAGTATGATTGTACATGTAATGGTTAAAGGAAATTGTATGTTTTCTTTTAGATTACCATGCAAGTGTAAAAATATTTTACTATTGTTAAATGATAATGTTAAGCATTGGAGAGTTTTGTAATGTGTATAACATTGAACCGTAAGACATGCTGTGAATATATGTATAGGAAATTGGTTGCCTTATATTTGGATAGTTGTAGGTTCCATATAGAGGCGTTATATTTTATGGTATCAGAGCACAGTTTAGGCAGTTCTGACAATAAGAGTCTAGTAATGTGTGATATGGTTTGGTTTTTAGTGTTGGCCTAATGTAGATGTCCTTGTTTTCTTATAAATAGTAAAGATGGAAAGACCTAATGAAGCTAATGAGGAGTCAACTGATAGTGTGGTGGGGAGAAACCAATCGGTTTCGGGTCCTCCTAAGCCTCCAAAGAGTGTGTGATAGAATATGATCAGTAGATCAACTAGCTTATGATATACGTGTGATTAGTCAATTGAGCTATAGTGTATATGTGAATAAAGTGCATAGAGATTGCCCTATTTTGGTATATAGGAAACAGTTTGCGGTTGATCTAATAGAGTTACTCGTCCATGAATTTGAATTAATCTTGGGCATGAATTGGTTATCTAAACACCAAGCTATAGTTGATTATGGGTTGAAAACAGTTGTGCTTAAAGATTCTAATGGTTTAGAAACAGTGGTGAATGATATTATATCTAATCATTTGAATAATGTAATTTCAGTCATGTAAGAAAGACAACTTCTTAGAAAAGGTGGTAAGGTGTATTTGGCTTTATTACTTGATTCAAAAAGGGAGAAGGTGAACTAATGAGACATACTGGTAGTAAATGAGTTTCCTAACATGTTCCCAAAAGAGTTACCGAGTTTCTCACCCAAGAGGAGGTAGAACTATATATTGAGATTGAATCTGGTACCGCTTCTATTTCAAGGGCACCTTATAAAACGACTCCTACAGAGGTAAAAGAGTTGAAGATTCAGTTACAGGAGCTTTTGGATAAGGATTTTTTTGGCCCAATGTCTGTCATAATCGGGATATAGGTATGAAATTCGAGAATGAAATTCTTTTTAAGGGGGAGAGTAACACCCCAACATATACCCTGTAAGTATTATAACATATCTAGGGTGTATTAAGAAATGAACATAATGAATTAAGTGCATCTTAGTTAGAGATATAATGGTACTTAATGTAAAAGACAAGGGTAAATGGGTAATTTGTTCGTTTTGACATGAACATACCTCTATAATTTGGTCATTTCTTGGTCTTTAGACCTCCAAATTGGAAATTAAGCTAGAGACATAGATCTAAAGCTTTCATAAAGGAACAGAAATTTTAAAGTGCCTATAAGATTTTTGAATTATGGCTTGAAGTTGAGTTATGGTTGTTGTCCCTATTTTCAAATAGTCTATAATGTTTTGGGTATAACTCCTGGAATAATTAACCAAATTGCATGAAATTTATTACATTAGAAAACTAAGACATGGGGGAATGAAATTAACTTATAAGATTGCAGGACAATCTAGGAAGTAAAGGAAGAAGAAAAACCAATATGCAATTTTTTAAAAGTTAACACATGGATCAATTGGATTAAGGCATGTGTGATTAATAATAATAAAGCATGTGTGTCCAATAGGAACTAAGCATATGTGTGAGTCTTGAAAGTTCTAGAATGGGCGTATGGAGAGGGGAGATGCACAACATTTTGGGGGTTCTAAGTTCAAATTTCTCTCTCTCCATTTCACCTTATTCATCCCATCATTTTTCATGTAAGAAATTAAGCCAATCTTGGTTTGAAATCAAGGTAAAAGTTAGGGATTTTCTCTTCACCTTTATCTCTTCTTAATTCTTATGAAGGAATGAAATTATAAGGATGGAAGTAGGATTGAGAGGTACATTTTTGGTGTTTCTAGTTGGTGAGTCAAGCAAAGCCAAAGAGGAAGGGAAGGAAAGGCAATAGGAGACCTACTTTGTCAATTTTGAGGTTTGGGACTTCCTTAGTTAATTTATGTATTTGTGTATATTTGAATGTGTAAAAAGATTCATCTGAATGTGGAACGGTTTTTGGGATGATACTTTTGTGCTATTTTTGTAACACCCCAAGTTAGGGCTTAGAAAATTGGGGAATTTTAGTGCACTTTATGCTTTGCATAATTAAGTTTTCACTCATATGTGCATATGCAATTTTGGACTCATACAAATTATTGTGCATGCATTCATTACATATTTCGGGTAAAATGGATTTATAAAATACGAATAAATTGTGAAAAATTTATTCGGGGACTATTGGAATTATTTTAGAATTTTTGGAAGTGTTTTATATTAGAAAACAAATAGACAAATGACATTAAGCAAGGTGGCAGTCCTATATGCATGACAAGTGGTACACATGTATGGTGACATATGGCAAAGTGTTAGTAACATGAGTAAGCACGTGGTTTTGAAAGGCAAATCACTGGAACTTTGTTGTTCTTCAGATTTTGTTAGTGTTCTTCAGAAATCACTGAACCCTCGTCACTAAAATACTGGTCTTGATTCTTACATTAGTTTTAGTCTCTGCATGCAAACATTTCAACCCAGCTAGTGTTTGTTTCTACCTATTCTTGTTGTTTTCTTCCACCATCCTCCGAAACCCTGCTCTTCACTATCATAGCTGGAATTTGTTTGAAGAATTAGGTCAGTAAACTTTTAAGTTTCTAACTTCTGTTAATGATTTTTTGATGATGTGATAAGGTTTTACGTGCTGGAAATAAACACATGCATAAGTTATATAAGTTGAGTAGTTTCGGTGTAGTGATGTTTTCATGAAACACAGTGAATATATGTTCTATTTTTCACTAGATATGCGTGGGTATTTGAGTGTTCATGGAAATGAATCAAATGAGTCTGATGATGTTTGAACGATTGAAAATGAAATTTGTGCATAAGGTGTGTAAGATGGGTAGCTCCGGTGGTGTTTAGAATGGGTTAAATGTGAAATTAGTAACCCCAAGGCGCAAGTGAGTTGGTAAGGAGCTCTCCTGGCTTAAGTGAAGTCACGGGTTCGAAGCCCCCTCATATATGCAACCGTTTAAAACTTGGGGCCAAAGTTTTGCCTCCCGCAAAGGACCTATCCGGCTCGAGCAAGGATTAGTCTGGAGGTGGATGGCTTAAAGGTGCCTTCCCATAGTTGGGACCTCCTAGGACACCTCGTGAGCAACCAAAAAAAAAGTGAAATTAGTGAAGTGAATAGTATCAAAAATGGAATAGATGCAGAAAAATAGAATTATACATAAATGAGAATCGAATTTTTGATATTGGATATGAACCTTGGATCTTTGTTTTGTTTTGAGTTGTTGAGCTAAAATGAGGATAGATTGGAGTGTCAATTGGGTTAAATGAAGTGAAAGCATAGAGGAAAATGAGAATGGAAAATACACAGTAGTGAGAGAAAGCTTGTGAAAGGAATCGGTTTTTAGTGTTTAATTATAAACTTGGTTTTGAATTGTGTTTGTAATGAATTAAGATGATATGGGAGTGAAATGAAGTAGTGAATGTAAGTATTCAAGTGTGTGATGAAGGATTGAACAATGGAAAAAGTTGAAAGAGATGTTCGGAGGAAGAAGAAGAAGGTCGCAAGTTGCGATCATGCAAAAGCACGATCGCTTTGCATGATCGCAACTCTACTGCTTAAGGAAAGCACGATCGCGACTTTCACTTGATTTTTCCTAAAGAGACATCCTTTGATATTTTTGTTATAACTTCTTCATCCGATGTCCAAATGATTTGATTCTTAAACCAATAGATTCATAAGACATTGATCTATATCTCCACCAAAAATCATAGCTTTCTGAAATGGATTGATTGATGAATTTAAGATGGAAATGTGACTATGCTGAAGTATGATATTGGAACATTTTACTGAACATACCTCAGTATTTTGCTTATATCTTGATCTGTGGACCTCAGAATGAGATGATTCTTGCTTTGAGTTAAACTAGGGACATAAGAATACAAATTTTATGAAGAGATGGAATTCTAATTCTGCCTCTAAGAATTTTAGAATTTGATTGGAATTTAAGATAACAATTCTGATGAAGCTTAAGAACAGTATACAATATTTTGGGAATAACTTTCAGTATACTGACTCAAATTAGATAAACTTGGTATCATTGGAAACCTAAGACAAAGATGGACAACTTTATAGAAGGAAGTATTACCTAGTTATCTCAACTTCTTGATGATAATAATTGAGCAAAGTGGATGCAAAGGGGATTGTGAAAAAAATCTAGATTGAGGGATTGGGTATGATTTCACGTGATCGATATTGTGATTAGATCAAGGATAAGAAACCTGAATTTTTGACACGAACATGCATTATACATATTCGGTATACATGAATGCGCATAAATGATTTCTTAATCATGCACAATAGTGATATATGTTTATATTGAATGCTATAGAGGAACGTATCAAGCGACCCACTCCAGATATTGCCGGGACTTTGAGGCAATAAGCATTATGGGAGCTTTTGTAAGTAATTTAGACGGTAAATTTCATAAATAATTTAGATGGTCTCTTTTGTAAGTAATTTAGACGAATTCAATTGTAAGTAATGTATGTAAGTGATCTTTGAGTATCTGTAAGTAATTCAGTAAGAAAATTTTGATGGTTTTGTCTTGAGTGTTTTGTTTACTATTTATTTTGCTCTATTAAATGATTTGCAAAGCTGTCAGTAATCTTTAGGATGATCACATTTTTATTTTGTTCTGTTTAGTACTGAATTGAATTGTGTTTTATGATGATGTGTTCTGAGCCTTGGGACAATGAATGTCTGAAATGTTTTAAAGCATGCAATTATGATTGACTAATTATTATGCACATAAATTGAATTTGTTTGGTTTTGTAACTGTCAAGACCTAGTCGTGGGTAAATAGGCATGCCTAGAAGGGTCTGCAGCTGCTTCTGTGGCACTTTGGTGTCTTATGATAATGGCACTTCGGTGTTTTCTCTTAATAGCACTTCGGTGTCTTCTGTTAATAGCACTTCGATGTCTTCTGTTAATGGCACTTCGGTGTCTTCTGATAATGGCACTTCGGTGTCTTATATTAATGGCACTTTGGTGTCTTCTGTTATTGGCACATCGGTATCTTTTGTTAATGGCACTTCGGTGTCTTCTGTTAATGACACTTCGGTATCTTCTGTTAATGGCACTTCAGTGTCTTCTGATAATGGCACGTTAGTGTCTTCTGTATAAGTCCCGTTACCCACTTTTATTTATGAATTTACAGTCTAACTTGTGTTGTGTTTTTATCTCCGATAAGCTTTGATAAGAACAAACAATATTTTGATCTGATGGGTTAACACCCTATTTTGAAAATCAATTCCATATTCTGTATGTTATGTTTTGTTATTGAAATGATTGACTTTAGCTTGCGAAGTGTTTTCCTTAATAAATCTTATTCTGTTCTAAATTTCAGTATATGGAGATGCTTTTGTGTAACATGATTCAATACCTGTTGTGGTTAAACATAGTTTAGTTATTACTCACTAAGCTATATGCCTAGCACGGTGGATTTGAACCATGTAGGTTTAGAGAGAAGGATGTAGGGACTGGGACAAGTCAACCGCAATGGCCAAAGGAGTCTGAGTTTTGTTTTGCTCAAAATGTATTTTTGAGTTTGTTTTTGGACTTGTATATAACTTTGGATTTTTGTTTGAACGCTTATAATAACCTTAATTCAGGTTGGTTTCTGAAATTATGGTATGTATCGTATGTTTGTTTGAGATTCTGGAATTGCATGTATAAAGTGCCCTGTATGTTTAGAATGTTTTTTTTTGCATGTTATGCTTCTGCGAAATGTTTTGCATTTGATTTGTTATGTTCTGTTCTGCATGGCGTTTGCAATATCCTCCCAGGGGGTATTAGGGCGTCACAATTTTGGTGTTTTCTTGTATAGAATTGGATGAATATGACAAGAGATTATCGTGTAGTGGAATTCTGTCTAGGATTTATTGAACCAGTCACACTATTTAGGTCATAAATCAGCCTACAGGCCTCTAAATTTGGTGATTTTAGTTGCATATGAAAACTAATACATAGAAATAGAAATATCTAGAATAGACTCAGACTTAATTCTAAGTTTATGCTATTGGAAATTGGGATACAAAATGGTGACTTATTGTTGCCCTTGTTTTGGAGTAGTGTTTGATATTTGATCTATAGCTCATGTGTTAGAAGTCTGAATGACCTGATCTTTGGTGTTTTGGAAACTAGAGACACAGATGGACAAATGTCTAGAAAACCATGAAATGCAGTTTTGACTTTTTCTATACGAATATTAAGGAACAACTAGACTCCGTCATGTGATTTATTTTTGGACTAATAATTTGTCTATTTTTAGACCACTTTGGGGTTTTAGCTCAAATTGCATTGTTTTGAGTTTGTTTCTATTTCCGATTTTTACTAAATCTTATCTGAACCCCTTTAAATATGTATGAAATTTTTCAGACACATAAAAATAAATGAAATAGAACTTACCATATGTGAACTGGGTAATTGAACATTGGAAATTAAGATTGAGCATAATGCATTTCCAAGAAAACTTACATGTACATAAATGATTTGTATGCATATTTATCGCTCATATGTGTATATTATGATTATACAACTGTGATTTTGACACCTTTCTAATGGTGATAAGTTATGACTTGCATGTATGAACACAGATATATATTTTATGACTTGAAACGCATATCATATGACTTATCAATATATGAATTATGAAATTGGCAAATGGTTAGAGGAAATGTTACAGTGCCTGTTTTATTGTCTTAGTGGTGGATAGATGGACATTCCTATAAGGTTATAATGCAATTGCTACAGTTTAACACCACCAGTGTCCATAGTTCGATACCTTTGGGTATCTACAGTTTGTTACCTTTGGGTATTCACAGTTTGATATCTTCGGATATCCACATCACTCGTTATCTACAACCACAAAAATGTGCATATTTAACACAGAAGTAAAGTAAAGAGATATAAATAAGAAATACAATATGACAACATAAATAATCGGTATACAAATGAGCATTTGCATTTGTATTGGCAATTTGTATCATTGAATGTTGAATATCAATGTTTGAGTTTTGAAGGTGAATTTATGGTATATTTAAAAAATACTGAAGCATGATTGCATTATTTATTTGATTAAGTATGGCATCATTATTTATATTTGTGCGATATTCATGAATGTATGTGCTTGGCGGATGATTGCTGTGAGTAGTCATCCAAATTAAGTATTTCCCAACTAAAGCTTTCAAGCTTAGCATGGGTGTTAATCTGTGTAGGTTCAAGTCATAAGAGTGAGGTATAGGAAATATCCGCAGGGAACAAGGCCAACAAATAGAAGAAAAAAGTACTTTTGGAAGACGTTTTTAGTTAAAAATGATTGTACATGTAATGGTTAAAGGAAATTGTATGTTTTCTTTTTGATTACCATGTAAATGTAAAAAAATTTCAACTCTGTCTTATGCATTTTTCCATCTCTGCCTTTAGATTTAAGGGAATTCCTTTAAGGTGCAACTAAATATATGGAAATTCTATTTTGTTAAGGGGGAAAGGCTATTAGGTTCCGGGTGTACGGGGTAAGCCTGTTAGCTTGGGTTAGTTTTCTTTGCCTTCCCTGCCTTTGTCTGTTTTTTGCGCTAATGTTGAATTTATTAAAAAAAACTAAAGGTTGGTATATTATTTAATTCAATAAGGCATTTAGATAAGCTCTATTCTAATATATTATTAATAAGAGTTTTGATGATTATTTGCATATGAAGAATGAAAAATTTTAAATAATCGTTGTTTGTAAAAAGGGTTATGAGTGGTTAATACATGCTTATCTAAAATAACATAGTTTTGTATTTCAAATCAAGATATATTAATCCATCCATTAGTGAGATTGAGAATGTTGGAACTAAAAATGCAGGGCTCTTTAGATTACAAAGTAATGCCACATATATCTCCTTATGAGATTATTAAGCTTAAAGTTGCATTTTTAAGAGACTTCAACATTGAGATTAGAAGCAATAAGGCATATAGAGCAAAGAACTTTGCAGATATTAATGGGTAATAAGGGTAAGCAATTTGAGAAATTGGGAAGCTATTAATTAGCTATATTAAAGTACAACTAGGGTGATCTTTCATAATCAAGTATCTACGAGGAATATTTAAGGGTCATTTCATTTCTATTTTTTGTTATAATTTTTAGTTTTTATTTCATGTTATTTTTATTATCGATAATAATTATGTATTATATAAAACTTAAAAATAAATAATTTTATAAATGAATAAATTAAATAAATTTATTTCAATCTCTTTTGTAATATTTATTAATAAACTATCACTAAAAGTTATTATATTTTATTAAAATAAATAACTTAATAATAATTTATTTATTTATTTTAACATATATTTTAATTACTAAAGCTAATTTAATTTGAAACTTATATATTTTGAAGATATTTTAAATTTTAAATTTATTTATTAATAATTTTATTTTTAAAATTAACATTTATATTAATTATAAAATTAAATTAAATTGTTCATGATTCTTATTAATAATTAATTAAATAATATACATTTAGTTGATAATAAATCAGATTATGAAAAAACATAAAAAGAAAACAAAAATTATTTTTATAATTTTATAAATTATGAAAACAGAAGAACCTAAAACTAAAAAGAAAAATAAAAACTCAAGTAAACAATTTTTTTAATAAATTTAAAAAGTAAAAAACAAAAATAGAAACAAACAAACACTAAAAAATGAATCTTTTTAAATTAACGTGAGAAAATATTTTAAATGTTTTATTTACATTCATCATCAATTTTTTTAGAATAATTGAAGGTGTATGAGAGATTTTTTATATTGGGAAGAAGAGTTCATATACGAGAAGAATAAATTGGGTACAATCAAGTTAATATAAAATAGTTTTTAATGGTTCGGATCAAATATAAATTATTCAGATTAAATTTAAGAAGTGATTTGGACCAAAAATAAATCGTTAAGTCAGCAACCTTTAATTGAAAATTTAAAAACTATATTTTAAAATTTAAAAAAAAATTCTATAATGAGTTAAACTATGAGACAGTCTTGTGTTTTTTACCTTATAAAAATTTTAAAGTTAATTAAAAATTAAAAATGTTTAGTAATTTTATGATCAGATTTCGATTCACCAAGTCATGGGCCGAAGCGATAACATGAGCTTCAATGTTATTTCGGAACAAAATCGGACATTGCAAATTACATGGCTTTTTACTCCATTTGTTCGGTGAATAAGGAGATGAGAGTTCATGTGTTCATCAGATACTCTCTTGACCAATAGCAGCAAATAGCTGAGCATAGCGTGAAGGAAGTCACGATCTCAGAGTGTGTTTAAGATCGCCAATCAGATTTACAATCTGCAAAGTATACAACAGCCTCTTGATATACCAAATATAGCTGCCACAGCAATCGTACTCCTAGCAACTTTCAAACACCAGAGCCAACAATTAAAACCCTAGTCAAAACTACTTGAAACAACTGTAATTAGAAAAGAACAATGTCATTTCAACAGAAATAATAATCAACAAGTTTATAAAATCCTTATTTCCCTGCAGTACATGATCTGAGAAATCTAACGACAGTCCAATACCAAATCCTCTTGGCATCCTAAGCAACTGAAAAAGACAGATCATTTTTGGCTCTTTTCAACATCTTCTGCAATCTCCTGCCCATAACGACGCTTGAACTTAGCAATCTGCCCCAAACTTTCAGCCATTTGACGTTTGGCTCTAAAGTGGTAGACTTTCCCCACTTGGTGTATTTTTGTCATCATAACGTGCATCAATCTTCCACTCTGTGTCACGTAAGATATCCATTGCATTTGGGGGTGAATTCCTTTCTTCATTTTGCACGAACCCTGCAATTCAACTCACAACATTAGGTCAACCCCAACTGTACATAGTTGAACACTTCTCAAAAGATGTGGCCTTTCACAACCTAATCTAGCTGAAGATTTCTGCGCAACAAAATATACACAAAACAGTCCAACATTCATAACTGAAGCCCCAAATAGACGGGTCGAGACACCCTAGAAGAGAGAAACTGATGATATCACGTTGCTTTATGTGTTGAAATCAAACCAAAAGCCCGAAGAAAAGGAGAAAAAACCAAAGGCTTTACACTACCAAAGAGACGATGAGCGGAAATAATATACCTGAGAGATTGATTGGAATGGAATCCTAAAGGGATGTTGGGGACTTGGGCGCGGAGAAGAGAACTGGAGGTTTAGGGTTTGGGGCCTTTAGGCGATTGATTCGTAGCACCGCTTATTGTGGTTAAAGAGTTTTGGTTTATTTTCTCATTTGATCTAAATTTTTTTATATATTTAGTGACCTCTGGCTTTACTTATATTTTTGTTATTGTTTCTAATTTATTTTAAAATAAAAATAAATTTTATTTAATTATTAATTATACTTTTTAATAAAAATGATCAAAAGATTAACTACATTTTAAAATAAATAATTTACTAAATTTTAAAATAAATAATTTAATAAATAAAACTTATTATAAATTAATATATATTTATTAATATATATTCTAATTTCTAAAAGTAATTTATTGTAACATTTTAAGATATTTTAAACTTAAAGTATATTTATTAAACAATTATTAAATTAATAAATTTATTTTAAAAAATTTAAATTAATTACAAAATTAAATTAAATTAAACAAATAGTTGTATCATATCAAATTATGAAAAAATAGAAAACAAAAGTTAATTTTTATGATTTTATAAGTTATGAAAACTGAAAAAATTAAATCAAATTAAATAATTCAAACAAATACATTTAACTTATTAAATTTAAAAATAAAAAACTAAAAACTAAAGAAAAAAGAAAAATAAACCGTGAGTCAATATTTTCACATAGAGTGTGGCTTAGTACAATAACAACAACAATGACAATATTCAGTATATATTTTACTGTATACAGAATTTAAAAAGGTTTAATAGTATACAACCTTATTCTTAATTAAGAGAGATATGTTTAAGAAATAATAATAATAATAATAAGAGTAAAATGTGGGTTAATGTTTTCTAAAAAAGATAAATACGTAGAAAATAAAATAAAATTATTTTTTAGACAGCATTAATATTTCCTATAGATTTTAGGCCAGAGTGTTATGCACCAATCAGAATATAGATTTTCGTCATTAGATAAGTGGATTTAACTCTGTCGAATATTGTAAAGTACTTACCCAATTCAAGTTCCCGCAACTAAAAACTGGTGTAAACTGCGACAACACCAGTTTTAAGTTCCAAATTGATGAAGAATTTGTTAATAAGAATTTTGAACTTCTTGCCACAAAAAAGAATTTTGAACTTCAAACGGCTCCAAGAAAATCGTCCGAAGCTTTCGCCATTTAAGAAACAATTGAAAACTATAGCTTGAAGAGTTACTGTTCTATTCTAAATAGTGGTGATCTTAAATGAAATTAACATTTTATTACAGAAACATAGCCTTCAAAGAGTAACATTTTATTACAGAAACATAGCCTTCAAAGAGTACCTTGACCAGTTAGAAACGCGAACACAAAGGCTACTTAATAGTACTTAATACGATATAATAATCCATAGCATCATACACAAATCCCATGTAGTACACACACATAACGATACCACCAAAATATTAGGTGCTTTAGGATAGTTACCAATGCCACATGGCTTAAAGTACTGCTCCAAGCCTAGAAAACAACTTATTGTTCATCAGAGCTAAATAGCTAATTCTTACTGCTGAACTAGGCATTCCTGAACCCCAGTTACCATGGCAAGGCGAGGGTCTTTGCTTATAGCATCCGCTTCTTTCATAGGTTGGGTTTTGACAGCTGCCTCCAGAAAATTCTCACAATCACCTCCACTGCCAGCATAGTCATATGAAATTGCTTCAAAGATGAGAGCATTCACTTCTCTAAATCGGTCTTCAGAGAGAGAGACCTCTGCCAGGAGCCTCCAGGCCTTCTCCTCAGATGCCTCCTCATAATCCTTTTTCCTCTTTAACACCATATGACCACTAATTTCCCACACCGCAGGGTTCACTTGAGTATCAAGAAGCTCAGGATTGACTTCCCCAAGAGCTTGTTTCTCGGCATAACACTGTTTATTGGCAAAATGGAAAGTCCAGGTTAAGATTATGCAACTAGCACCAAACCTTAACACCAAAAGGTCATTCATGTCAGGTTTCACATCATTACCTGTGGGAAGAGAAAGATACGCTTGCCACAATCTGAGATGAGCACATTGTAAGGTATGTTGTTATTTTGAAGGCAAATGCAAGCATCGGAGACAGTGTTCGACAAGTCTTGAAGAGTGTTGCCACCCTCGAATATAAGGCCTCTGACAGGATAATTAACAAGCTCAGATATTTTCACTCCATCATCCAAGGTAGCTACCTTCTTAACGGGTGCTCTCTCAACGGGAAATGGCACACCCAAGTAGTAAGCCTGATCCACGAAAATTAGTAATTCTACCATTAGCAACTTGCAAAAGATTCCATCTGCCAATCCAGACCATGAAGTTTGTATCTAAATAGCAATTGGAAAACACCTGGAAATGAAGGTGGTTTATTGTAGCAAATGCTCCTAAGCTGTTGTAGCCCAATCGGAAAAATGTATTTCTAGCCTCAGCTGCCATGTAAAGAGCAAGTAGGAAGCTCTCACGGTCAATCCTCTGAGGCAAGCACTCGAAAAGGGAAGGGATCAACAACACATGCCCATATTCAATTGGGCTAACCTATGACAGTGGAACAAGAAAATCATCAATACCTTAATGAAGCAGCTCTCTCAATGACAAGAAGGAAACAATTAGTACAAGAGCCAAGAACTTACATTGATGGCAACCATGCTTGATGAATTTTTATTGTCAATAGGAGCACTAGGGAAGAACTGAACTTCACCATCCTCGCTAGCTTCAAATTGGAAGAGAACCTCTTCTTGGCCAACCTTAGTGAAGTTAAATTTGTTATCATCAAATGCTTGGAGGACCTTGTCAACACGGAACTCAGTTGGTCTCTTCTTTAAGTGACGGCCTTCATTCAGTTGAGCGATGAAACCGTATTGGCCCGGAATCACCTAACCAACATAAGCAAGAGTTTGGCAACAAAGCCCGAATATAAAAATTGATTAATTACACGTTGTACAATCTTGACTTCAAATTCGAAAACTAGCCACCAACCAAACTAAACAGACACACCTTAGTTTCACAAGCAGTGACGTCATACCGGAAGAGTCCCCTTCGCATGCGATCTTCCCACTGAAAACATGAAAAGGAAAGAGAAATAAGCCTCTAGACCGATAATCACACCATATAACAGAAATCAAAACTAACATGGAATTCGGTTCCATGTTCTTAACTTGCTTAAATCACTGACATCACCTGTCCAAGAAGAAGATCATCAAGGAATTGAATCGGAGCCTCCCCAGTATCGCGTTCGATCGCCTCCTGATTAATCTTGTCAACCCTCTTAAACGCATACAAGGGGAGCTTAGCACCTATCCAAGCGAACACACGAAAACAAGAGAATAAGAATAAACCACTCATCCAAACAAAATTTACTCTTTCAATTATGCATTCACCATCTAACACAAACAATTAACCAAGCACCTCGAATGCAACAGCTCTGAAGGCAATTCCGACCACAACCGCCGACCCGTTGGGTACCATCTTCAACCTCTTCCTTCTCGTAATTGGAGACAATCGTCGGAACCCTCTTAATCCTCAACATCATCTCCATATAGTTGCTATTGCTGTTCACTATAATACTTATTCTTAATACAAACAAAGTCTTCTACCTAAACAACGAGAAGAGAAGAGCCACCGCCGGCGAGGAAGAGGAGATCGGAAGGGCTGCCTCCTTCTGAAGGCAAAGCGCCACGACCACCGTGCGGCGAAGGTTTGGTCGCAATCACACAAGACCTGCGTCGTACACCTCGGACATGAACTCGAGGCCGAGTTAACCCGTGTATAGCCGTGATGTCCACAACTTGTTTAACTCCTGGGTTTTACCCACTTTCACCAAAAAAGACGACTTTCGCAAAGTTCAAATTGAAAAAGAAGTACCCAGATCGTAAAGAGCAGGAAGAAAGAGGAAGGGCAGCGAGTTATGGAGATTTCAGGTTGACTTGGAAAGCAAAAGGCAGGTGGGAATGTTAAGACATGTAGGATATGGAAAATGGGAAGGTGACTTTTATATATATGCCTGAGGAGAGAAAGAGAGAGTGAAGAAGAAGAAAGAAACTTGGTGGCTGTGGCTATGGTTTTGCTGGTTGTCTCTTACGATTACGCTGTGTGGGGTTTGGCCGGAAAGGGACCACGCAAGCGTACGGATGGACCAGGGCCACAATCTCTTTTTCTGCCTCTCCTAGTCAATCGCTTTTCGATGGTGGAAATTTTTTACATCAACTTCAGATTTACTCGTGGTAACTTGGAATGTGCCAACTTTAATTTAACCAATTGAATCTTCTTCATTGCAATATTCAACTATTGGACTTCTTATTTTATAAAATAACATTTTTATAATATTATAATGAATACAAAAAGAGATTAATTCTAAGATAAAGGATTATATTTTGTAGAGAAAGGTGAAATAATTAAATATAGTTAAATTTAAAGTACTTTTAATTGCTGTGAATAAATAATTTAAATCTTAATATACCAAAAAAAATTAATCAAATATTAAGTAATTAATTATTTACATATCCATATTTAAATACAAATTTTAAGTTTAAATACAATAGCAAATATCAAACTAAAAACTCTTATATTTCATATATTTAAGACCCTAAATGTTTGATTTAAATTTCTTATCAACTTCTAATGAAGTACCCTCTTCAAAATTCATAAAAAGATAAAATAGTATCAATTATCTTTTCACAATATATAATAAATAAAATATAAAATTACTAATAATCATCTACTATTAAATAAGAATTAAAGAAAAATATAACAATAATTTAAGATTTTTGCTATGTATATGAAAACACAAAAAACATATTTTTTTAATAGAAAGATGCAAATGATATTTATAGATATAATAAAATAAATTCAAAAATACTAAAAATTTTATTGTCTATTATTATTGATACAATATATAATTTTAATAAACATTTGAAAAGGTTTTAAAAATTTTACTATAAATTTAAAAGTTATATTCTAATATTACAATAAAAATTTAATATTTATAATTTTAAATTAATTTTTTTCCTATTCAATACTAATCTTATAATAATTACATATGTTTAATAAATATAATATTTTGCTTTGTTTTTATTATTTTTATTTCCTATTCTTCTTGTTAAAAAAAGGTCTATGAATCAACAAGAAAATAAATTTCTTATAAATATTTATGAAATTTTTATATTATACTTTAAACTTTTTATAACAATAAAATCATAATTATTTTTGTTATAATATATCACACATATATGTTTTTATAATAAGAGTTACTTTTGTATTCTTTTAAACATTGTTATATGATGATTAATAAAAAGAATAATTTTTAAATATTTATTTAAAAAATCAAATTTTCATGATTGTATTGATTCTTTTATTTTTTTTATGGATATAAACATATATATTTAAATATTTTATATGTATTATTGTTGTTAGGAGAGTGAAAAATTTTAAAATAATTTTACATAACTTTAAAATAAATGTAAATAAATATTAAAATATGATTGAAATTAAATTGACTTTTTAAAATAAGTATTAAATGTTTTGGGGTTTACTTGTTATGATAATTATTTATTTTTTTACAAGTTTAAAAGTTAATTCACTACATTTATTAAATTCTTTTACATTTTACATTTAATTTATTGAAATTTTAAAAATGTAAAAGAATAAATTAATTCAAAAGTTTAATAATAACATATTATATTATTGAGATAATTACAAAAATTTTGAATGTATTCATCAACTACAAATATTTAATGGCGGATAAATATTTTAACAAAATAATTTAAATACAAAATCATATCTTCTTAATTAAACACAATATTGGAAAATATAATGCATCTATTATTTATAAATCATAATTAAAATAAAAATATATGAATAATTCATATAATTTATTTATAAAGAAAATTAGATAAATGATATTTAACGTAGGTAAATTTTAAAATAATTAAAATTTTACTAAAAGTTAATTATTTTTAATATTTGCAAGTTAGATCTTGATTTCAAAAATAAAATTTCTCATCTTAAAAATAAATGTTATTTTGATACCTATATTTTTAATTGAAATTACATTCACTGAATTTGTCTTGAAGCCGTAGTGATCAGTGTTTTTAATTCCGTTCGATCGGTACCGGCCGAAACGTACCGTATTGGCCCAAGTCCAATACCGGTATAGGTGTAAGTAGTACCGGTAAAAAATACCGGTCGGTATTCAAAATACCGGTTAAATACCTACCTATACCGGAAATTTTAAAAAATTAGGGGAATTTTTGGTAAAATTTTCAAAATTTCCTCCCTCCCTCCTACCTCTCCTTCCCTCCTTTTTTTTTCAAAGTTTTTAAAATAATAATAAATATTTTATTACTAATAATAATTATAAATTAAATAAAACTTAA
>JAOTAX010000198.1:43046819-43062459 GCA_025629825.1 Erythroxylum guanchezii
CTTTTAGAGCATCAAATTAATAAAGTAAGATTACAAATAATATTACAAACTAAATAATGAACTTGATAAGTCTTGATCTTCTTTTGTTCTTGATTTGATCTTCCTTTCAACTTTAACTACTCTTTATCAATTTTATATACTATCTTCTTGAGTTTATAACTTCACTTTCATCAAAACATAATTACTATTAATAAATTTAATATTTTGGCGAAAAGCAATGTAAGAACAAAAAGTGAAGTTACTAGCAACTACATTAGTTTCATAAGAAATTAAAGCGTTTGTATGCTCGTAACACTATAAATTCCACAATTAGTAAGTTCACCATCACTTGCATTAGGCACATCATCATCTTTCTCATCTAGCAATATAATCTTTTCTTTGTTTGTAGCATCTACCAATTACATCATTCACTTTTACAACAGACATTTTATCTTGTGTAACCATTGTCTTCACCCTTAAAATAAATCTCCACTACTTAAAACAAAAAAAAACAAATTATGTCATTTATTTTGCTATAATTTTTAATACCCACTTTTTGGGGTTTATATAATGTGTACATTACGCTTTATTTAACATATCATATTAATTATGTTTAGTAATTCTCACAGTACCAAACTTGTTTGGTCAATATCTTCTACTAAAAACTTCCTCTCACCAATGTAAACAAATGTCAATTTCTCCCCCTAGTAAAATAATATTTCTTTTTTTATGAAATTCTACATCCTAAAAAATAACAAAATAAATAATAATATTATTTTCAATTTCATAAGACAATAAAAACTACTAAACAATTCAGTTTACACACTTCTATACTTCAGTCTTATGTCCTACTCCATAAAATAATTTCTTCAAAAACAAGTCTTTATCATACTATTCCCCAAAACAAAAATCATTAAATTGGAATATAAACAAAAGACATTTCACTCAATTAATGATTACAAACAAATAATATTATGATTAAAGATATTATATTTGAAACCTTAAATTATTATAAATGAGTAACTGTCTATATTAATTGCTAAAATCACCAAAGATGAACTCAATCACCAAATATTAAAGAACCTTCTTTTTTTGTAATATTTAAATAGGCCTACTAAAAGACAACATTATCCTTGGTAAGATTACATCCTCATACAAGATAGTCGCATTGGTATAATGAAGCAATTACACTATAATTGTCCTCTGGTGAAAAGAGAGTGGGGATGTTTTGGACATTTTATACTCTTGTTTAAAGGGGTACGCTACTCTACTACTCCCTATAAATTAATCCAATCCATTATTACCCACATCAAAACTAATTGTCCCAAAAGAAAAGCCTCAACTCCACTCCTACATTTCCACAGATTAAACAACTTGAAATGATAAGAGAATTGTGTACATACATCAGCACTGCATATGTACAGCCATGTCCACGGTTAAGCCAGCTTCCATGGCAAACCAATGGTCACGTTTCCAAACTCTGTTTAACTCTCGTCTTGACTGTTAAGGCCAATAGAGATGATGCTGGTAGTAGGAATAGGATTAACAATTGACTAGGTGAGAGCTCTAAACGGATTAATCTGCTTAGTTCCCCAGCATATGGTCAAAGCCTCCTCCAGCGTGAAGCGCTGGAACCCTACTCACTCCAACATTATTAAGCAGTTGTTGCAGCCATCGCCTTGTTGTCAGATCGTCCTGGAGGTGGTATTAGGGAAGGCAAATTAATCTTCTTGTAAGAAATTTTGAGACAATATGCAATCTAAAATCAGAGAGTAATTGTTATACGAGCACTACTTACACGAAGGCAACTGTTGAAAGTGCCATCTCTTAGCATATCTGGCAGGCAACTTCTCAGAGCATCACAGGCCCTGAATACCAAATACCAAAGCATATACTTAATTGAAAAACACAATCATTCAAATGAAAATTAAAAAAACACCATTGTAGATCAATGAATCAAGAAGAAAAAGAAAGCAAAGAAAAGATGAAAAAAGGAGAAACAAAATTTGGAAGAGACTTTTAAGATTCGATGCAACGTACCTTGGATTATCTGACAGTCGAAGATAACATCTGATAATGTGTTTCAACAACCGATTTGAATGTTGATCGGCAAGTGATGTAACCATGTTCCCCAGGACTCGACCTACTGCAAAGAATCGTTCTGCTGTAGTACAAATATAGTCCAACCCCACATCATCTAACAGAATCTTTTGAACTATAAATGTGGCGACCTGTCATATCAAAGGGATCGAGACTAAGATATTCATCATCCATAGCCCATCAATATTTGTAGATGGAATCAACCTGGTTTTTGATATGAGAGTAAAAAAAAGATAAATTGATGATAAGCTAGATATTCTGTTTCAGATTTCACGATCTTGAGATAAAATTGAGGTCAGCAATAGAACTCAAGATAACAATGTGCTTGCAGCTAATTGTTCATCACAAGAGATAAATTGATGAACATTTCAATCAAATTCATGGGGACATGGGTCAAGAAAAAGCCTGGCATGTGCCTGAAAATGATTCAAGTAGAAGTGAAAACAATTAAGGAAAAGGCAAATGTACTCAACTGTTTTGGACAATTCACTGCCCATTTCCATGGTCCGAAGACATAGTGGAATAATCTCAGTTGATAGAAGAAAACTTATAACCTCTGTGTCATCAACCTGGTAAAGAAAAGAATAACTGAGTTTGATATAACCTTTCGTGCACACAATTTTTGAAAGATGAGACGAATTTTTCATTAGAATATGATGTTTAATGAACCAAAGAAAATGGAAGGAAAAACACACTCCAGCATTGAGTGGAAAGGAAGTGAAAAGGGAACAAGTTAAGCAAATGGTGGCGATGATTGAGTACCTTCACTAGGGCTCCAATGACACCTAAACTGGTAAGCCTCAAATACTCAAAAGGCCTTGACTTGCTAGTTGTGTTAAGAAAAGGGTACAGATATAAAGGTATATGAGCTGCAAAAAGGATGTGTTTAACATATTAGTTCGAGGTGCATGATCTCACTGGAGACGGTTTATACAATCCTTTCAAAGAACAATATCTAAGGATATTCTGCAATCACAAAGGAACATTTTAGTTTCTTAACTGATATAGATCTGAGAACAGGATGAAGAACCCTACCATTCAGAAACAACATCCTTGTGTCTGGATGAGATGCCACACACTGTATGTACATGAACATTAAGAAACATCAATTCTAATGAATCAAGATAACTTTGCAATGTAAACAGCATATGTACACACAAACAAGAAAACAGAGAAAACATCAGATATGTTAGCAAATTACTGTTTGAACCATCAGACTCGTCATAGCGGAAAATGTTAAAACATAAAATGTGGAACCGGTATTCATGATACTTTCAAGCACAAATGTAAGACCCACAAATCTCAACTTGTGTGAGGTGTTAAATGAATGTTATGTAACAAGTCATTGTTGTTATTAGATATGCATATATATATGGTAGAATGGTGTATATGTCTGTGTATTAAGAAACGTTGAATAAGATATTGATGATGTTTGAGAAGTAGAATGGTGTATATGTCTGTGCATTATGAAAGGTTGAATAAGATATTGATGATGTTTGAGATGTTCTCATTAATGAGTGAAAGAATTATAGACTTGAATGAGAATTATGTGCTAATATAAGGAGATTTTTGTGGGTACTAGGATAAGGCAATTTTGGTATTCTTGATGTCAAAGACGAGATATGTGAGGTTCAATGGTGTCAAGTTGAGAGAGGTCTAGAAAAATTACTTACTAGCTCAACCTCAGGGTCTACTAAATTGTTGTTTGCTATTTTAAACATAACTGTCCCTAAGAAGACTGGATTGAGGAGACTTGAGCAGCATTAGAATGTTAAAAAGGACACATAATTCATAAGAAATGACCAAAGTCTAATTTGTCCTCCTTGTTAACCCCAAGGCAAGATTAACCACTGTTTAGGTGATTCGTCATAGATAGCAAAACAGAAATGGTTTTTTTCATTAGCTGTGTACAGGAGGTTAGCCGCTGTATTACTAATTATAAATAGATTGTTTCATCCAAAAACTAAAGAGGATCAGTTTTTACAACCCCGGAGAGAGAAGGATTTTTAGCAAGAGGGGGCTCAAGGGACATTAATTAAGAGGGAAACTTGAATGTTTCACTTAGATCTTAGTGGATCTTGAAAGATCTTCAAATATTAAGTAAGAAATAGAAGATTTGAAGCTAAGACATTAAAAGTGCGCTGGTTGGAAGTCAAAATTTTACATATGGCATTACCATACATGTTTGATAAACAGTTTATTTATGTATTAAAATTATGAAAGAGATGTATGGCATTTGTCTTAGTTATTGTATTAAAATTATAGAAGAGATAATATTGATTTTATGTGATGAAACATTTCAAGTTTTAAAGCCAATTTGATGAATGAGTATTAAGACTGTGCTAATAGCCTTAATCATCAATAGGCAAAATATCAATGAGTGATAGAGGCAAAGCAGTGACAATTAATTACATTGAACCCTTAACACTCAACTTCATCTAAGACATGAGGCATGTCAGCAATATAGTTCCTTCAAAGGAACTAGGGGAGCTTCTCCTCTCAAATCATAAAAGAAAACATACATAAACAAAAGAACGTAAAAGGCCAAGATAATTGCAGAATTAAAATATAATATATAATGGATAAGAAGAAAGAGAATATTTGACCTGCAGAAGAGCGAGAGCATTGCAAACACGATTTGATTGTACAGGACTCAGGGCCGGTGGTGATAAAACAGGGTATATCGAAACTATTTCCTGGAAGTGAGAAATAAAGATGCAAAAAAACCTTAACAATCAAAAACATTGACAAGATATTTGAAAAAACATATCGTTAATAAAGAAACAGTAGTAATTACCAGAGTGTGTGCACGTTAACTTTCCTCATGACCTCTAATTCGATGTACAACCAGTCCAACAATTTGCAGACAACCATTTAGAAAGCTTAAAAGATAAATCCCTAGCCAACGGAAAAGGGGGCAATTTTGCACGAAAATTTAACTGGGACCAAAAGTTTTGTAGCATTCGAAAAGAACTCCAACATTGTAAAAGAGTTCAGTTTAAACCCCAAATTAACAGAACCATAGATTCACTAACAGTTTTAGGTCTGTTTTAGGGCTGTCTTTCCCTCTCTCCATCTTCGACTCTCCTCTATTCATCTTTGCCAGTATCGGTCAAACTTCATTCCATATATGGGACCGCTTTTCACAAGCCTTGAATTAATGTCAGGGGCTTGGCTGCAAGCTTATGCAGCCTTTTATAGTGGTAGTGATGCTTCTGGTACAATGGGTAAGCATATTAAATATCCTTTTGTATCCTATAATATCTGTAATTCAAAAGCTATGTCAATGTCAGTGATCAAAGCTAATTGTGAAATGGATTATGTGGGCCTTGTAGGCGGCGCTTGTGGCTATGGAAATCTCTATCCGATGGGCATGGAATCAAAGCAGCTGCACTCAGCATGGTTCTAATTAATAATAGCAAGTCGTGGTGGCTGCTATCAGGTAGTCTCTGATGCAACCCAGGTCTCTCGGTAGTGCCTCCAGGGTACATCCATTACAATCACTTCTACAAACTTCTGCCCACCAAATTACATTCTCCCTAGTGAGAATGGAGACTGGTGCAATCCTCCAAGAACACACTTTAACATGCCTCAACCTGCCTTCAACACTATTTCCAAGTAGAAGGCAGGAATTGTACCTAGTGTGTACCAGAAGTATGTTCACTAATTATACCTGCTTGCAATTTGCTTATCTTAACAATAAGATGGATAAATCAAGTTTTTTCTTGTGACAGAGTGAGATTAAAGAGAAGTGGTGGCCTCAAATCACCATCAATGGAAGGAATTACTTTGAGCTGGTACTCATATCGAACGTGGGTGGAGTTGGATCGATCACCCAAGTTTAGTCCAAAAGATCTAAATCAAATAGATGGGAAGCCATGACAAGGAATTGAGGTGTCAATTGATAGAGTCTAATATCTCAATGGTCAGACCTAGTCGTTTAGAGTCCACACGAGTGATGGGAAGATCCATACAGAGGAGAAAAGGAGATGGAGAGAGGAGAAGACATAAAACTGTTAATGAGCCCCTTTTGCCAGCTGAGGTGTATAATTGGCATAGTGGGACGACAAATAATAAAAAATGTCAATCAGAATCCAAAAGAGAAACTAGGGTCCCGTTAATTTAGGGTTTACAAACTTTTTTACGATATTGGGGTTCTCTTTTAACACTATCAAATGTTTGGATCTAAGTTAAGTTATTGTGCCAATGTCCAAATCTAAGTTAAATTCTCATACAAACATTTGGGCTCAAATTGCCCTTTTTGCCTAAATAAGAAGTGAAATGCATTATCTCAACAACAAAAGATAGAGGACCATTCTATTAAACCACCAAGTAGTTTGAACTAATAACAAAGTCTAGACCTTAAGAAAACTGTCATTTCCTCATCCTATCATGCAGTAATCCACAATTTTTTAGTTTCTTGTCAACTTGGATATGAGAATTGTAGAAACTAAGAGTACTTTCTAACATTGATAAGGATCTAACCTTTTGCATCATATCTATGAAATCAAACATACTAGAGAATGGAAAAAGACAAGATTGAACCAAACAACGAAAAGTGGGAGACTGTAAATAGGCAACATTACTATAAATAGCATACCTGTAGCAAGGCAGCAATGGTACCAAAAGAATTCCACAATAATGGAGCCAAATCTTGAAATAATTCTCTCTTCTAAAAAAACAAAGACAAGAAAAAACACAAGTTCATTAGGCATACCTGTATGAGTGCAGATAGTACCAATAGAATTCCACACAAAAGGAGCCAAATCTTGAAATAATTCCTTGTTCTAAAAAATAAACAAAGGTAGATACTAGTTTACAGTTGAATCACACATATTAACAGCTGAACTTCAAAACCACCTAAGGAAATAAATTTGAAATAATCTCATTGATGACGATGATTACTGCAGTTTGTAGACAACTTTAATTCACAATCTACACATGCAGACCTTGACTTCACTTACATAACCACAAACATGATCACTTGTATGTTATAGGGAAAGATGGGTTACTCTTAGTAGATTATAGGTGCCAATAGGGCATTCTTGGTTGGGCTCCCTGTCTTATCATGTAAAAAGACATCAAAATTACCCTTTACAACTATTTCTTTAATTTAGATCCACATCCTATATGAGTCTTGCTAGCAAATTAATTATAGTTAAATCTCAGAAAAACATTCATCAAAGTAAATCTTCTATAGGGATTACGTTGAGTTCAGATTATATGTCAGGAAGAAAATCAGTTGATAGCTTTGGAAACACAATATCCTTAGATACTATTGATATGTATGCCATGGAACATTAACTAAGACATAAACTAAGTTGTAGGATACAACAGTGCTTGATATAGACCCACAGGTGATCCATTGAAATCCTTCAAAATGGAATACATCAATCTCAATAAAAGAGATGGCACAGATATCTCAATCTCCAATAAAAAAGGGATTATTATATAATCTACTGTTAATCTAGAAAACAAAAACTGATAATGCAAAAGAACTGAAACCCAAAGCCAGCAAGAAAAATCCACCAATGATTACCTCTCTTACCTGTTCTAGTATATGAACATGATATGGCCAGCCAAAGTTAACAAATAAAATGCTTATACACGGTAATTTTATAAGTCGCAAGTATGTTACTAGCCACGAATTGGTGTTATATTTGATGCGAAGTATCGTTCTTACCCCAGATTACAACACCATGCACAGAACCAGAAACTGAAAAACTAATCGAAATCAAACATAAAATAAAGCAAAAGTTCATTAACTAGTTACAAACTTTATTCCAAACTTTCAAGAAGCAATCTTTATAAAGAAAAGCTACCGACTTCCTATAATATACAAACACATATCCAATCCCTAAATCCCAAGCGTTGCTCATACCCAACTCCCCTATAACAATAAGAAAAGGAAAATAATTAAAAAATAAAAGAACTAACTTCCCAAACAAGATTACAATCTGACAAAATTGTCGTACATCTTCACCGTTCTGTTTCATTTCCCAAGAGCGAAATGTTGACAGAAGTGCAAAAAGGGTCGTATTCTCACCTTAGAAAGCTCCAGAAGGGCGTTTTCTCGAAGATCGGGGTTACTTAGCTCAAGAACCAAATGCTCTGCGGACGCCATCTTCCGGTCCTTGCTCGCCGGAGTTCCTCCGGCGGGGGACGGAGCAGAGGCGCTGGGCCCGCCAAACGCTGCGTTCATAGAGAGGGATTGAGGGAGATTCGTCATCTTTTACCACCAAAGTTCTCAAACTTTTTTGTTTCACCTTTCTCGCAATTAGTTTATATAGGTGCTGGAAGAGAGACAGAGCAGTAATCTAGGTGCGACTGATGTTCTGTACGAAGACAATCAATGTACTATATAGTAGAATTTGGCAAAATCTCGAACTCTCTGAGTCCTCTAATCCTATACGTACGTATAAAGTATGTGTCATTATAATTTGTAATTTCAGAATTTATTTAACAAAATCTAATAATTGAGATTTGAGAGATTAATTGAGTTTTTAATTAAGGTTAAGGACTTAATTGAGACTTTTTTAATATAACTTTATAATTATTAATTATATTATACAATTTTGAGTAATATGCGAAAAGTTTAAAAATATTATATTATAAATTTAGATGACTTATTTTAAAATTCTAAAATATATAGAGAATAATTATAATAACCATTAATATATATATAGATAGATCGATAATATCTTAAGTCAATTTTACTTGTTATAAATGGATGCCATTTTTCTTAACCCTTTTATTATGTTTTAATTATTATAATAGAAGTTTAATATTTTACAAGTTTAAAATAAAATCCTCTGTTCTACAATTTACTTGTGAAAAATATTTAAAATAACGTTTTCACAAGTATATATTTTTAATTAAATATGACAACTTTCTTATAAATATATATTAAAACATTTTTTCATACTTTAATATCTAAAATGTTTATTAATTTCTAATAAAATAATAATTGCTTTCACCATAATGTATCATACATGCATGTTTTCATAATAAAAGTTACTTTTATATGCTTTTAAGCATTAATATATTAAGACTAATAAAAAGAATAATCTTTTTAACTAAATTTATATAAATTAAATATGTTAATGTTTAATATTATCTATATATGTAATGTTTAAATACGGAACTTAAAATAAACAGTTTAAATATATTAGGTCAATATTAATTCATTTTGACACATGTACCAATAAAAATAAACATATTTATTTAAATATTACCTACATAGATGTACTTATAAATAAGTTTGGTAATCAAGATAATTTTTTTTATCATGATCATATATTGGATTGGTTTGAGTTAAGTTTAAGTTAGATCAGATTAGGTTGAATTAGACCGTTTAAACTCGAAGTTTGATTTTATTTTAATAGGCCGGGCCTAACTTGGAAATTCAATCAAATTTAACTTTAGATGTTGACTTCAAGTTGGGTTGGTGTGGGCCCTTTTGAAGGCCTATTTTATGGATATAATATAAATCCAATTAATGAGACATTGAAAATTGTTAAGATATTTTTACATAACATCTAAAATAAATGTAAATTGGTATCAGTGATATGTTTGAAGTTAAACTCACTTCTTAATATGCATATTAAAATTTTGACTTTTATATTATATGTTAGTTATTATAATAAAAGTTTAGTATTAGTCAAGTTTAAATTCTAATTTTCTTTAAATAGTGTATACATATAAATAGTGATAATAACCTTTGTTAGACCAATTGAGGTCTTAACTCCTAGTTTTGATATTAACAAAATACATTCTTATTAGTAGATTTATTTTTGGTGATATTAGTAACTTTATTATAATGGAATTATGCAACATATGAAATATAAATTACAATAAAAGGGTAAAGTAATAAATGAATCAATAAAACAACAAAAGGTTATAGCAAATGAATAAATGGGGCATATATGCAATTCAAGAGAGCTTTAAGGTAATTCAAGTCAAGTGGACCAAGAATAACAAAAAATGAAGTGACTCTAAGTGTATTAATCATTTTAATCTTATCTTGGTCATTCAAATAAATTAGGGGCTCAATGGTTGTATGATCATTTACATGTAAGTTATATTGCATATACTTTGTTATAATCAAAGAAAACTTAGAGAAGTTTAAAAAAAACCATTTTTATCTTCCAACAAATTTTGGAAAAAATTTCAAATTGATCTTGAATCAAATTTTTATCAAAGAAAAGAGTTTATAATATTTGAAAGAACTTACGTTTTTAAAAGTTAAATTTAGATGACTTAGTAAGTGAATAGGAGTTATTTAAAAGTTGATGGTGTGTATCATAGTCAAAAAAAATTAAATTAACATCAAAGCACACTTGAATCCATGACTTTAAACTACTTTTAACTTAAAACACATGCAATAAAAATTATATATTGTAAAAAATACTAAAAATTGATGCTAAAGATTCCTAAAGCTAACAAACTGAAATAAAAATAAATAAATCATGGGGTTGCCTCCCAATAAGTGCTTATTTATGAGTCTTTTAGTTGGACTAGTTACTCATGCTCTTCACGTAGTTGCTCCTTAAATGAAGGCTTGATTCTTCCCTTCTTTCTCTTCTTACTCATATGTTTATTAACTTACAAATAAATCATACATTCCACTAAATAAGGCTACCTATCTCCCCTTCTTTTCCTTGCATGATATAAATATCCAATGTATCTTTTGTGATCATTTCTTGTATAACATAAGAAAATTCATAATCAATCACATTTATAAAGAAACAAACATCATTATCATTATCATTTTTATAAGGATGTCTCGTGGCTTCAAATATCTTACAAGTTATTTTCTCATTTTTTATCTTTAGGATTAACTTTTCATCATACACATCAATCATAGCCTTAGCAGTAATTAGGAAAGGTCATCCTAAAATTAAGTAAACCTCGATATCATCCTCCATATCCAAAACCAAAAAATCAATAAGGAAAATGAACTTTTCAATCTTATCCAAAATATATTTTATAACATCCCTAGGACACTTATTTTACATATTTATTAATTGAATGTTCATCTTAGTTAGTTTAGATTCACCTAACCCTAACCTCTTGAGCCTGCCATATGACATAAAATTAATTCTTTCTCCTAATCCTTTCGATGGAAAAAATACCAATATTTCAAGGGATGTAAAACTCCATAAATCCCTGTCTGTTATGGGATAACTTATTTTACAAGGCAATATATCACTCCTTACTTAATGTTACCATTAATAATTCCTGAAGCCTCTTCATATTAAACAGAAGATCATTTGAGTATTCGGTATATTTTTGCATATGTAAACAAGTTTTAATAATTGATATGTTAATATGTAATTGATTCAAGAGCTTTAAAAACTTACCATATTTAGTTTCCTTTCTATTTATCTCAAGCCTACTTAGGAATGGAATATTCAATTGGTACTATTTGACAACTTCCTTCTTTGACTTCTCCTCTTTCTCTTTCTTCTTCTCATCACTCTTCTTTATTATAAACTAACATTTTTCTTATTTTCTTTCTCTTCTTCTTCAACTTCCAACTCCTTTATATTCCTCACTTGCTCACTCATATTTAACTCAATATTATTAATCAAATTACTTGGTTGCCTTTTAAAGATAAGGTTAATAAGTTTTCCAGTCTAAATTTTCATGTTATGGATGGAAACTTATTGATTTTGAAGAGTCACTTTAGCATTTTTTAAGTGAGCCTCAAATGCAACAATAAATTTTATCTTGATCTCCTCAAGATTTGGATTCCCTTCTTATGATTACTTCTGTTAAAATTTGAGTGGAGGCACTTGTCTCTATAGTCCTTGATTACTCTATAAAAAGTTAAGATGGTTCCTTCACCTTGAATTATAAAAGTTACTTAGGATTACCTTAAGATTGATTTCCTATAAAAATAATTTGCTCAATTAGTTGTCTCATGCTATCATATGCCTAACATTTATGGTTGGGTTTTTCACCATTAGAAATGTCACATCTAATCATTTATACTAGATGAAATGCTAAATACTTATTATCAAACTTTTTGTTTAAAGCTTCTAATTTCGTCTTTAATGTGATCACCACGTTAACACTATGAATACCTCCTGATTTTGGTTTTGACCTCTTATTGCTCCTCTAGTATTTATTCCTGTACATGTTTGCAATTAGCTCTTTTAATTGCTATGGAGTTTTAAAATAGTGGTCCTACTTAAAGATGCATCATCAATTGCTTAGTTGGATAACTTAATCCACTGTGAAATATTTGCATCTGCAGTCCTAAATCAAGTTTATATTATAGACACTTTCCTAATAGCTCCTTCCGTCTCTCCCAAATTTCATACAATATTTCACCTTGTAATTGTTGAAAGAATATGTCACTCATAAGTCTTGTTATCCTTGATAAAAAAGTATCTCGTTAAAAACTTTTCAGTAAACTCATATTAGGTGGGAATGGTACAAGAGGCAAAGACTTTAACCATAATTTAGCTATATCCCTCAATATGTAAAGGAATAAAGTTAAATGAATCACATCCTCTAATGCTTTATCAATCTTGAATGTATCATAAATCTAAAAAAAATAGTGATGTGTGCATTTGGATCCTCATTTAGTCGGCTATCAAACTATACAAGATGTTAGACTGTCTGAATCATGTTAGGATTGATCTCAAGATTATTGGCCGCCACTCTTGACCTAATAATATTAGTCTTTATCCCCATAAACAAGGGTCTAGCATAATCTCCTATAGTATAGGGTCCTCTTTGTCTTGACAGTATGTTTGGTAACCATAACATCATTAATTACCTAAATCATAAAAGTTAATAAACAAACATAAGATCACGAAAGAAAGTTCTAAAATAAATAAAAACTGAAAGAAAAAATGATTAGAATAATAAAAAATAAATTGTTCCTAATAGTTTATCCTTTGGCAATGGTGATAAAAACTTGATTATGATGCATGCTTCCGATAAAACCTATCCTAAAGATCCCCTAGGCAAGTGTACCTATCGTTTTTATAATATAATTTAGTGAATACAAGAGTCAATCTGGTGAGGATTATAGGTGCTAGTACGTATCATCTTTTTGCCATCTAATCTAACAAAATAAATGATTAAATTTAAAAAAAGATTACTTAAACTAAAATTACTCATCTAAATTCACAAACTAATGTAATGAGGAATGATGAAGCAATCAAGTGATATTCAAGGTCTAAAAGTAAAATCTCTTAAAAACCTTTATGTTTAAAATTTTCTTAATTCAATGATTAGCCCTAATTTCTAAGATCGATGAGAACTTCAAATTTACAATCACATTTTTCTTAAGAAAATGACTTATATCTTTAAGTTGTTTGATTGAAATCTCTTTCTAATCAAAACTTACAAGAATGTATTAATTAATTTTATGCATTCCTTTGATAGATTTGACTCTGATCTAGAAGACTTGTATAGTCTTATCTGTAAGGTTCCATGTAACTTTTATCATTCATACTATGTTCTATTCATATATATAATTTCTCATTTGCTATATATGAAATCTGAAATTGAATCAAAAAGCTAACATATTTCAATTTAAGTACAATAAGTAATCATGAGTAATTCACAATAAATTTTTGGTCTTTATTATATCAAACAATCATCCCAAAATAATAGTTTTATGATTAATCTCATTAAAATCTATCTCAATTTAGTTCATATTAAGGTAAAGAAGACTAATAATAATCAAGAAAAGAATAAGATTAAAGAAACCATTCTCAAAGTTGTTAAAATCTTGATGTTCTCAGGTTGAATCTTAATGTAACTCCCTTATTTCCTCTAAGATTGTTCCTTTCTTGTCCTAACAAAGATAGTTATTTAACCGTTAGTGCCACATAAAAACATTCCTCCTAGAATAGTTGTTAATACGAATAAGAAGAACTCTGTTATAGCCATTTATGTAAATTTTTTGTACTCTACAGATAGAGAAATACATAGAGTTAAACATAGTAAAATAAGAAATTGAAAGATTTCGTTGAAATTGTTCATTTGGAAATTTCCCGAAAAGCTAATCATAGATTCTTCTCTCCATCGGAACAAAGATACTCTAGTTCAACTCCTAGTGCCTATTATATGCTCTCTTGGTTTAATTCCCAAAAGCTTCTTTCATTATTACGAAATCCTTAAAAAATTCCAAAAGTCATATGTGTTCTTCAAAGATGTTAAAAAAACTAATTTACATAAAAATCACCATCAATACAAGTTATAAACACATGTTCATATTGTACTCATGTTAGCTTAGTAACTTGTCAACCGTGCATTCTAGGGTTCACCTTAGTAATACAAGTTTGAAGCCCATAAATATAGGTTTATATTTGAGATGTGCTCTTTATATGGCAAGTTCTCCATGAACTAAAATAGACAAGAGACTAATTTAAAGTATAACACGGGGCCATGTTTGACTTATGTTTTAAATATCGATCATATTTAACTCATGTCCATTAAAATTTGTGCTAAAACTTCTTTAAATTGGCTTTAACTTGTCCAAATTCATTCCTTCTTTCTTAGGGAACTAAAACAAGGTCTATAAAACAAGGTCTATAAACAAAATATAACCCATATTGAGTTCCAAATCATTTAAATACAAGCAAATACTCTAAAAATCGTGTTAAAAACATAATTTGATTAGCATTTATCACATATCATATGCTAACTCAATTGTTATGCCTTATTTTCACACAAGAAGAGCTTTTTATTACTTGTATATTCAAAGTATAACTCTCAATTACATCCACATCTAAAGAAGAGTTGTAAATGTATACATGTCAAATTCATAATTTATATACTCTCAAATCATCTTATATGAGATGTGAATTTTATAGATTATAGACGTTTCCATAGAAATTGCTTTTTAAAATAGGTCAATATCAAGTAGCATTTATTAAATTTCAGTTATCAGTATCACCTCTATTAATATCAAGTGAGAAACATCAATAATATCTATAACAATTTATTTCAAAAATAAAATCACCATGACCTTTCACACATGAACTAAGTAAGAAAAATGGTATCAAAAGACCGATTATTAAATCTACTGAGGAAGATAACGAGGTAACCATTGGTGGTACATAAAAAGAGGCATGCACTTGCTTTCATACACTTGCTTCGATAGATCTACCCTAATTTGGAGGTTTCTAAAGTATCCTTTAGATGGGGGGATTTCTTTACCCTCTAAAGGAAACTCACCGAATCATTACCAACTTTGTTATTCTTATGTTCTTTACATTGTTGTTTGATGACTAGCGTATTTATGTGATTTTCACGATGTCGTTTGATTGTTTACTTGGAGTTTATTTTGTTGTCGTTTTTAGCTTTGCCTTGATGTAGGATGTAATACCCCACTCCCGAGTGACCCGAACCCGTTATCATTGGTGATATCCGAGTCCGTGCCCTGTGGGGGTGGCGTACTACATCAGTCGGTTAAAACTCAGTATAACATTTTCTTGTCTCTTTTTTTTTCTTCTTTGAACCATTCATTAACGCGGCATAAACAGTAAGTAACTTGAGCCCATGTTCACAATTAACCATTTTCAGTTATTACAGT
>JAOTAX010000198.1:43066262-43079886 GCA_025629825.1 Erythroxylum guanchezii
GTTAAGTATGTTTGCTTGATTGAAGTGCCGAATTTGACTATGCTTAAGTGACAATGTGATATTGATGTGAAGTGCAGCTTTGTGTAATAATTGTTATGTGAATTGATGTGTTGCATGAATTGAACGAACCATCGATGATGGTTACCTCATTGAGTTCGCAAAACTCATCAAAATTAAAACGTTGACTTTTCAGGACCGAGAGACGACGCTAGTTACTGAGAGACTCTTCTGCCGTGTAGATTGTGTTTTGGACAGTGAAGTCATGGCTCAAAGGTCGGTCAGCTGGGATTTTTGGAAGGCTTAGTTAGATTGTACATATCTTCCTAATTCATTTAGTATTTTTTGTACTAGATTTTGTTGATGTACATGTTGTAAAGGGTGAAAGATACAATGTAGAATTTAAATTTTGAGAAATGAAATAAGGAAAAGTTGGTTTTAAACTATTGTGATTTGTCTTATGCTGATTTTTAAGCGAATAATGATATGATGCCATATGAAGTGAATGTAGTGATCGAACGTAGCTCGCCCTTAACGTAGGATATGTACTGGAATGATCTCCGGGCGTCCCAGTGCGTACTCTGCGGTAAGGGGGCTCTACAAATGCCCAAGCCATCAAGCGGAGGTGGAAGAGATACTTTTATGGCCTATATAACGAAACCAATACATAGAGTTAGGGGAACCTCCTGTGTCGGGCTATGTTTAAACGGGCACTCATGGGGGATGATCACGAGGGAAAAAATTACAAAGGTTTTGAGGGGGATGGGGAGCGAAAGTAGGACCGGATGACATCCCTATAGAATTATGGAAGCAAATAGGTGTTGTCGGTAATGAGTGGTTAGCTCAGCTCTTTAATGTGATCCTCGAGTCAGCCAAGATGCCGAATGAATGGAGATTGAGTAGGTTAATCCCCTTGTAGACATTCAACAATGCCAAAACTATCGAGGCATCAAATTACTGAGTCATACGATGAAACTGTGGGAGAAGGTAATTGAAAAGAGAATCCGGAGAGCTGCTTCTATATCGACCAACCAATTCGGATTTATGCCTGGTAGGTCCATGACAAAAGCAATACATCTGCTTCGGAGAATAATGGAATGCTACAGGGAATGAAAACGGTATTTGCATATAATTTTTGTAGATTTGGAGAAGGCGTATGATAGGGTTCCTAGAGAACTCATATGGTAGTGTTTGGAGGCAAAGGGCATTCCTACGACGTATCTTAAAGTGATTAGGGATACGTATGAAGGAGCATTGACTAGCGTAAGGACGATAAAAGGCGACATGGAAGTGTTCTCTATTGGTGTTGGACTACACCAAGGCTCGGCTTTAAGTCCTTTTCTGTTCACATTAGTGTTAGATGAACTTACCAAACATATTTAAGGAGAGGTACCTTGGTGTATGTTATTTGCTGACGATATTGTCCTGGTGGATGAGACCAAGGAGGGGGTCAATGCCAAGTTAGAACGTTGGAGAGAGTGTTACAATCGAAAGGTTTTAGAATGAGCGGGTCTAAGACGGAGTATTTAGAATGTAACTTCTCGGGTAGCCAGATGTTACAACAAGCGGCAGTAGCAATTGGCACTGACATCATACCACAAAAATCGAATTTTAAATACCTCGTATCCATCATTCAAAGAGATGGTAATATCGATGACGATATATTACATCGTATTAGATCTTGGTGGATCAAATGGCGGAGTGCATCAGGTGTTTTATGTGATAAAAAGGTCCCTGTAAAACTCAAAGGGAGGTTATATAAAAATGGTGATTCAGCCAACTATGTTATATAAGGCAGAGCGTTGGCTTACTAAATGAAGACATACGCGACAGTTGGTTGTAGCAGAAATGCGTATGCTTAATTAGGTGGATGTGTAACACTACCATAAGAGATAGGTACGGAATCGGATAGTGAGAGACAGGCTACAGGTGGGTAGTATCGCAGACAAATTGAGAGAGAAAAGGCTTAGGTGGTTTGGACATGTGCGCAGGATGTCCTTTGATGCTCCGGTACGACGCTGTGAGATAGTAAACTTAAGTGCCTACAAAAGGAGGAAACGAAGGTCTTACAAGACCTGGAGGGAACTGGTCAAGAAAAATATGTCAAAGTTGGCTCTCACTGAGGCAGTTGCTAGAATTAGGAAAGTCTAGCGTGATAAGATAAGGGTAAATGACACACTTATCGCATAGGAAGTCCAACACAATGTCCGTTATGCCTTTGCGACTGGTAAGTTTTGGGGAAAGATTCCTGCGATGGACGCCTAAAACCGTTGGATTGTCGTATCCTCAGGGCCGCTCAGTGAAGACTCCTAGCGCGACTAGCGACGAAAAGAGCTGGTCTTTAGAAGGTATAAAGTACTAGCAGATCTGGTCAAACATCATATATGTCCTTATGTCTTTTATTGTAATTCTATTTACTTAAATATTCTGAGTGCCAGTTTTTACTTATTTCTTTTGTTAACCCGCATCACTATTTTCCTATCACATCTGCATATGGATCTACTAAAAACAGCCTCTCTATTATATAGGGGTAAAGCTGCGTACTATCAGACCTCCTCAGACCCCGCTTTATTACTAACTTCGGACTGGGTGTGATGATGATGATGATGATAATGATGATGATGATTTAGATTGGCAAAATGATATATATTTAATTATATTGTGTCTTTATTTTGTAAATTCACTTATTTGAGATAATTATATTGTGTCGTTATTTTGAAACAATATTTATTCAATATAAATAGGATTATACATTATTATAATGCGTATTAAAAAAGGAATATTTATGTTTTGTATTGATTTGTTTAATAAATATTTAATTAGTACATATATATATATAATCTTAATTTTATAAATTCATTTATTTTAAACTATTTATATTTTATCTCATTCTTTCAAAATATTTATTTCAAATAAATATAAAGTATGAATTATTTGCTGTAAGATAAGTCATATATATATATGAACATGATATGAGTTTAGTGTATATATAAAAGCATATATTCAAATCACTATTTATATCGTCATATTATGCACTTGTTATATGTTTTAATATCAAATAAATATGTATGTATGATTTAATTTTGCGTATTATTTTATTTATGTGTTTAAAATTACTAAATGTATAAGCTAAATATTATATTTTAGAATTTCAAGTATACACAATTTTAAGATGGTTTGTAATATATAAAGAATTAAATTTTTATAAAGGTTAATTATATGCATATATGATAAATATTTATTTAATTTTATTAAATATATAATTCTAATATTGTATTAGAGAGTAATACTTAATGCATTTAAATTTCAAATTGATTAAAGATACTAATACTTTAAAAATTTTATGTGTAAATTGATCTTAATTTGTAACATATATGTTATTAACTTAGAATTATTTTCATTATACACGTTACAGAATTCCGTGAACAATAAATTTTAAGACGGTTGAGTTACAACAAAAATGATATTTTCATATACATTAAATTACTTTCACCTATAATATTTATACATATATGCATTATTTTTCTATATATTTAGAGCTATTAAATATATGACTTTTATATTAAATTATATTGTAAAGTAATGTTTAATGTGCACAAGTTTTAAAAAGATTTATGTATATTGATAATTTTGCTCAAATATTAAACAGGTTAATTTATATTAATAATTATATATAAAAAGATAGAGAAATAGATTACTAAACGTAAAAGCCTCGTTTAGTAATAGCGTTTCAGCCATTTTCTGGCGTTTTAGAAGGTATTAACTATTTTATTATGTCCAACAGTTAATTATTTTGTTTGGTTATCACTTATCAGTTGGTAGGTTGACTTATTCAACCCAACCCTGATTTTTTAAAAGCTTCTCTATAAGGGTGTTTTTGGTGATTAACTAATAAAATTTTGTTTAGTTTTACAACTGTACCATTTATTCTTTTAATAGTGGTGAAGACCTTTTAAAAGAAGAAAGAATGTCAAGAGGCGTGCTATAATAATAATAATAATTAAATGTATAATTAATTAATTAATTAAAATCTAATAGAATATAATTAAAAGTATCATACTAATGTGACTCTTGCTATAATAATAATGATTATTATTATTTAAATGTAATTAGTCAAAATATAATTTATTTATTTATTTATTTTTCTGCTAATTTATGTTAATAATTTTATAATAATAATAATTATTATTATTATAAGTTATATATTTTTTATTAAAGCTATAAACATAATTTTGTAAAATCAAATTTCTTATAAAATTTTAAGTAATACTGTTATAAGTTATTTTACACATAAACAACTAATTTTACCAAACATCTGATATTATCCGCTGATCAAATTAACTGATATAATTTATTATCAGCTAACCGCTGAAAAAATCAACTAATAGCTAATACAATATGTTATTTGCCAACCAGAGCTATAATTTATACCATAACAAGTAATTCTTACCGTTATCTCTAATACTACTTTACACCCAAAGTTATAAAAATAATAGTCATTACACTTTAGCGTTACGAAAATAGTACTTGTTATAAGGAATGAATGGGAAGTTTATGAAAAATGAAGCAATACAACAGAAAGGAGATGATGGCCTTGCATATATATAATATGAAAACCAAATATTCACTCCTATTGAGTCAGTATTCTGTAGAATTTACACGACATTACTACACAGTTCAACAAGAAGCTTCGCCTATTGAGCTTGTTGAACAACTTGAGATGTTGAAATAGTCTCTCTAGCCCTGCACCAAGTTGCCGGGTTCTTGCATAGGGTCAGAAGCTTCAGTCTCTGAATGACAACTATTGAGCACAGTTCAATATGTCTACTGGTTTTAGGTTCAAAAACCGGAGTTCTACGGTCACAAGAAACACCACATCAAGTAACCTGTAAAGCTCAACACATGAGCACAGGTTACTTGGGGAAGTTTAATGTGTGGACTTCATTTACATAGGATGTCTCAGATTCGTAACATGCGTTTTAATTTGTAAACCTGCAAATATAGGAAAAACTTGGTCAGACATTTTGCAGACATGGGCAGCAGTCAAAAAAGAATTTCAATATTTATTCCAACAGGTTAGAGGTGGTGCATCACGTAACTACAGCACTGACAACTATAGGTCCACATAACGATTACTTGATATGGAGAGTAACAACACATTTTCTCACATATTATAAGAACAAATGTCTACACAATCAGTATTGGCTTAATGCATAACACTAAACACAAATTTGGACAGTTTTCATAGTTATCAGTTTCTTTACTGAGATCATCACTCATGATAAGTGTCTTCCACTGTTCTCTTTCTTTTTCTATTCATCATATGTTCATCGCAAGCAGTATAGTAGGTTGCTTAGAATCCAAGCAAGAGAAGCATTTCCGAGTCCAACTATTGCATGTCCAATCCCTAAACAAGAGAAATTTACAGAATAGAATGCATACGAGAGACATGCTCACTCCACAAAACATGGGAATAGATGGCTAACGAGAAAAACTACCCACCTGGGCAGTCCTAGAAGGCAAGGGCACCTCCAAGCAGTTTCCAAGGCCATCAACTCTTGTAGATGGAAAGAAGAACAGCATAAGGAAAGCTTAATCAAATCAATACAAAGAGAAAGAAGCACAAAACTCTAATTTACAAGGAACAAAAAAAGACGCAGCAACCTTTTGCTAATGGTTCTCTGAAGATATCGGTTAGCCTCTACATGCCCCTGACCGCCATACTTCTTTTCATCAGTATTCAGTATGATCTGTGTAATCAAGAAAAGAATTGGATGTCTAAGACAGTGTCTGCAGAATTTTGAAGGCAAAATTTTTCCACAAACTTAAAAGTTTTGTAGACCAAAAATTCAACTGTATATGATGGCTATCCCAATATTTGATCCTCTACTCAACTAGAAATAAGAATTCAATGTGAAACAAAATCTACAGAAATATAACATTGGTCCAGTTTGTAACTTACTTGATACTCTCCAGCTTCTTCTACACCTAAACTGTATCTTTCATATCCATTGGTTGGATGAAAGTTGAATACAAAGAGAAGAGGACCTCTTATATAAGCTATTACCTGTAAATAGCAGTGAAAATTCTTCTTTTACTGACTTATTTTAATATTCACTAATTCACAGCCACCACAAGTGATGAAGAATAGATATCAAGGTAACATCAACAAGACAGGCCCAATGAAGTTCATCAAGAAAAACCCAACCTATTCACATCAATTTCAGAGTATTGAGAAGGAACATCTCAACCCTCTAAACCACATTTCACGGACAAAATCTTTCTTTTCAAAATAGGATTTTCTTTTTCCCCCATAAAACATAGGATGCTTTCTTTGCGGATGGCACACCCTATCTTCAAACACAGAAGCAGCTTCCAAAGTGGACAGTCCTCACAAGTTGTCAGATCACCAACATTCAGTCTTAGTGGTATCCTTAGTTTGGATTCTAATTTGACGTTTTGAACATTTGAACTTTTATATGCATGCTTACAGTAATAATCAGCAATTCGGAAGTTAGAAACTTATGAAGGACATTGAAATGCATAGAATCATCTGGCACTGAAAAAAGTGTACATGATTATAATATGCCATATACAAATGAGCATCCGATGAAACATAAACTGCATACCATGGTTGTATCATTTATGTGGTGAATGTTTGGAAAACCCCTCGAAAGCACTCTTTGGTTTTCATCTAGGCTCATTAGATCCTGAAACACAAGGAAAAGTTACTGAGCTTCTTCTTAGTTGAAAACAATTCTAGCATTTTCTCATACCTCGTACAGTGGTACTTCAGACCCATGTTCAACAGAACAAATTCAGGTCACATTGTACATAATTCTAACTATGTAGTATGAAGTCATAAAATAAGCACCTTGTCAAAGGAAAATAACTGTTGGTGCACAGCTTCATTCGCCAGTAAATCCCAACAACGATTAGCAAGTGAATAAGAAAAATTGTTGCTCGGCATTGGGAACTCAACCCTCTAGCAGATTGGAAGGTTGTTAATAAGAAGAAACATGAATGTCAAGATCACTCAGTCCATCTTCTATTAAGAACTTCATAAAAAAGATTAAAAACGTGAAAAATACCTTGGGATGTCCAAATTCATTTCCAATGAAATTCAGGTAAGCCCTCCCCCCAATCGTAAAGGTAAGCATTCTTATCATCTGGGGCACAAGACCAGAAAGAATAACTCAACAACATAAGCAGCATACAAGATCCACTACATTCTTACAAAACCTAACTAATATTGACCAGTGAGGGAGTAAGGGAGACAGGAGAGGGAGAGAATAGCTGGTGTCTAATTCTAGGTTATATTAACTTCCTGTACAAAATAAAGAACATAAACAGTTTAAACTCTTCACTTGAACTTTAAATGAGATGAAAAGGGAGAAAAGAGACGGAATAAGTCATACTTTGTGCAGACAAGATCCTCTTATCAATAATTCTTCTGAATTGGGATGCTCCTTAATGTCACCGAACAATATTTCTGCAAATGATTGGCCTCCAGAGATCGACTGCCAAGCAACAGATAATAGCAGCATATAGTCATTAATTAAAACATAGCAGTCACAGACAGAAGTTTAACTTATATAAAATGAAGTATTTTAATGTGTTGAAAGAAACTGATATCGAAGATTACTTGGTTGTGATTTTCAGCATACAAAAGCATCTTATCAGCATATAGTTTGTTGCCTATTAATTTGTCAACAATCTGCAAAAGAAGTAAATTTAGTATGTATAGGAACTAGAACATCCAAAAGTGAAACACTAGCACTCTCTGGTAAGAAGATCTATAGAGAAGGGGATGACCTTGCTCATGCTCCATTGGTGGTCTGGAATATCTTTAAGAAGAGACAACCACATCTCTGTTGCAGAGGTATTGACATAATAATCAAATCCCAATCCCCCTTGTGTAGTTGGTTCACATAGTCCAGGATAAAAAGTTGACTGATAGGAAACCAAACAAGTTATCATCACATAATCGACCTTTTGTTTCCATAAGAAAAAGAAAAGTGACAATAGAATAACATGTCATTAACCAAGTTTCAGTACCAATAACAGTGGAGCTAACAGAAATATTCTAAAATAGGATACCTAACACAAAATAATGATATTAAATCTCTAACATAATAGGTTTTACTGAACATAAAATTCCTTCCAATCCATGAAGAATTGGAACCTCTATCAAATGACTGTTCACCCTTAAAAAGCTAAACCTTCCTCACATGACTCTTCACCTTTGGAAGAGTTTCATCAAGACATTCATGCTTGAACTGCTACTCATGAAGTTGATCTGAGGCTCAAAACCTCCATTTCGTCAATTAAAAGAACCAAAAGCATAAGAGTCTTTTAATTTGGTAAAGTTTTATCAAAGATATGAAGTAGATGGGTTCTCTAACAATCATGAGGAAATCGATCTCTAAGTCAGCATTATCATTCCATCAACTTCCATGATGATATTGTTCACCAAGGCACTATTTGTCATGAAAAGTACCACCATCGAGTACTTAGCATTTCTTTCTTTTTTTATAGGACTTCTTTTTAGCTCTGAACCAGGTAAAAAGACAAGGAATCACCAATTACAGTCTCTTGCCAAGGTTAAGTGACCACATGGCTGGCTCAGACTTAGACAGATGGTCATGATCCAATATGGATCTGAGAAACCATTTGAACTTTCTCGCAACTTTCATTCCCAATAGCAAAAGACAGGTTTTTTGCAGCCATAAGAAAGGAAGTGCATAAACCATAGCTACTTACATCTTCCGCAATTGTTATTATGTTTGGATGAAGAAAATGAAGTAGCTCATTTGCCAAAATGAGGTACAGTAACGCATCCTTGTCAACATATTGATTGCAGTACCTGCATTAACATAGAACATGTAATAAGCAATAGGGAATTTTGCAAACTGAGATATTGAATGGAGAAACAATAGTGAATGAAAGATCATAAACTCTGAAATGAGAACAGACAACAACGCGTCACTAGTCTTGATCAGCATCAAGCCTGAGGCAAGCATGTCAATCTCTCTATCTTCCAATATTCCATTCTAGGCATATTTAGGGACTAGAATGATGCTATTTGTTATCCTAGAAACAGCATATCAATAATGATGACAGACAGATGCCTTACTGTGTGATGCACGGTGTAAATTATACCTATAGAAGTAGGAATTCAAGAACAGCACAACAAAAATTTCTTACTCTTCCAGGTCACCGGTAAACAAAGCAAAGCCGTTGTGTGTGTACAACATTGAAGAAAGTGAATGGAAGTGGAAGCCATCTATCTGATACTCTTCAACCCACCTGCTCAAATATTATCTGTAAGCAAGACCAAGATTGCCTACCAAAAGATACCACACTCAGACAAATTGCATAAAACTTTCAAGAACGGCCAGCATTAAGAATGGGAAATAACTGCACATATTTAACGATCACACTTTGTTCACATTTACCAGTTCAAATTCGAGATTAAGTATTGAAGCACCTCATGATCCCCGTATTTGAACATTCTGGTACCCCAGTATTTGTGATGCCCTCTTTTACCTATTCAAATGGACAAAAGTAGAAATGAATGAAGAATACTTTTGTGCTAAAACAGACATTAAATGAGCAGCTTGCAAGACTATGCCCCATTTTCAACAAATTTCTGCGACACACAGAAGCATACTAACAAATAGAAAAAATGTAGATTACATCAAGAAACAGAAACAACATAGGGAACCATAAACAGATATGACTCTGACAGATAAAAGAAATCACAATAAAAAACTCACTCTCAACGCTTAACAAGTGACAGCAGAATCTTATGCAGAAACACAAGCACTGATACAAGGACAAAAGCACATATATGACTAGTATTGTTTACAGAAGTAATAGAGCCTCTCTGTCCAAACCAAGTTTACTGATTTGAACCCTCTCAATACATCTTGTTTGTTACAGTAAAATTGATTTAAAGTGCAACGCAATAAATCAAGAAGAAAAAGAATGAGGAAGTCGCAGAATTCATGACGATACCATATTTGCTAATAAACAAATTTCCAGACCAAGGATATGGAATGTACATCAAAAACCTGTTGATGCTGACTACATTGCCAAGTAGTAGTAATGAATGTAGCTCAGCCAATCTTCAAAACTACATATCAAACTCAGAATATATCCTGAAACTCACATAAGCACTAGCCTAGAACCAAGGTATCTAAGAAGCCAAATATCTTGCTTCCCTACGGCCGTGTCTCAACAATCAATGCTTACAATTAAAAACAAATAATTTTATCATTAGTAGTTACCCAGGCCTCTTCGTAAAGCTTATACAGATCATTGAAGTCCCTTATGCCATAGACCAGCTCAAAAGGTAGCTAAAGAGCAAGAAGACAGAACTACATAGGATGCACCAATGTTTTGGGAGAATTTTACCCGTGTGAAAGTAACAGTCATTTGACCCATCAAATAGTGAGAGTCCAACCATCTCATCAGCAGCCGAGTATGAATGGACAATGTCTAAGAAAACAAGTAGCCCTAGCCCTGAAAAATGAAAAGGCAGATAAATAGTGCAGACATCGAAAATTAAGATGGACAGCAAGCATGAAAAACTGCATCTTAGAATGTGTTCTTAGAGATCAAAAGGGCAAACGCCAGATGTGTGTGTTTCTAGTGCTTATTTACATAAACAACCATAATAAATTTGAAGAAAAAGGTTAGTGCTATTAGTTTCAGCAAATTCCATATCATGTATGCACTGACGAGCATAAATTTTACAAGCATCCAATCCATTAACCATCATGCGATTTAGGACCAAAATCAGTAAATGATTTCAAACATAAGCAAAACTAAGGGGCACAATGATGTTTTGACACCATTTTTTAAATAACAATGAAAAATGAAAGTGGAAATAGCTAGCATAGAACCATTATTGTCAAGGTGGCCAGGTCCCTCTAAACAATAAATGAAATCTTCAAAGATAAAACTGAATAAAATAAAATAGAATGAAGAATTTTAACCATGTGCTTCATCAACCAAGCATTTGAAGTCATCAGGAGTACCATAACGGCTGCTAACAGCAAATAAATTGGTGACCTGCAATGCATAGAGTTGCTCAATCGGATTGACATAAGTAGGAAACAACAAAAATATATCGTACCATAACTTCTTAAGCTCTAACAAACATGAAAATAAAATCTGTAGCTATGTTATGGAAAAGCACAGAGTAGTCAATCGATGCAAGAAAAACTAACATTCAAATCAAGGACATCATTCTTGATTTCAGTTTCATTTCCATGACAGGTTTCACAAACAATGTAATTCAATAATTGAAATTTCAAATGTTTATCAGATATTATACCACATTCGTGAACCATCTACAGGGATCATCAGAAACAGAATAAGACATTTTAGATTTTTGACGTTTAGAAAAGATCAGTAATTTGCAAAATAACCCTGGTTATCACCATCAAAAGTGTAACGTATGTGTATCTCACTATTTAAGGAAACATACATTACCACACAAGCTGCTAAGGTGAATATACTCACTCTATAGCCCACAGTGAAATAGTCTTTGTGCTCAACTACTCCAATCATCTGTATTGCATTATATCCAGCTTCCTTCACATGAGGAAGAACCTAAGGTTTAAAGAAAAAACAGTACAAGTTAGAGGTCAATTAGTAATTAGGTAGTTTCCATAGCAATAACAATCATTAAGCTACCTTTTCTATAAATTCAACAAAAGAGGATACTTTTGGCTCTGAGCCACTAATTCCAACATGACACTCATAGATGCGTAAGGATTTTGGTATTCTAGGCCTTGAATTTTTCCATTTGTGGGCATATTCTGGAGGCGGCTCCCAATGGATGGCAAAAGCTTGCTTTCCACCACCAGCATCTGAAAACAACAAACATTGATATAGATTGAACTTGAACAACATGAAGAACGTCAACTAGTGGCTACTAAAAACAAAATCAGGCTGGGAAGTACATAGAGCTAAGCATTTAGCCTATCGAGATATTCTTCAGAGAAGCAGCAAATTCTCCTTTAGATGAAGCCCTGGTTCAATTAAACGAAGAGACCCCAGAATGGTGACCATGTAAGTCAACCAAGGCAGTAATTTGAAAAATATCAAGTACCACAAGCCCGAGTATAATCATTCATTTCACGGAAACTTGTATATGATTGTGTTTATTTATACAAGAAAGCAACGAAAGAGAGGAATCATCTTTACCTGGTTCAACATAGGTGGCCCAAGCAGGCACTCGTTCGAGTGGCCCATTAGATGTGTTAAAATAGACTCTATATTTGCTTAAATGTGGAATAGCTGGAGCATACTTCTTAAGCCACGCCTGCCTTCCTTTCCGTGTCTCAAGCCAATATGGCAGGGGAGGTGCTTTGTTGCGTATTTTCTCAGCCCATACAGGGTCAGTAATGATATTGAATACATCATATACTTTGCCACTATCAATCACATCACATGGAGGCAAATTACTTGGGGGATCATCTTTATGTTGTTCTTTCCATTGTTTATACCGAGTTTCTGCATCTAGTAACGGTATTTCATTTAATTCTTCAATAGTTTGAGGTCCATTTGGACCAAATAATTGTTCATATAATTTTGCTGGCACTTCAAACCGATGATTTACAAATGTATCTTCTCCTGGTTCCCAGTACTCATCATTAGCTTTCTTAAAGATTTCATCAATGCTAACACCACTATCACCTTTATCATGGTTATCCAAATAATTGTACTGCTGGAAATAAAGTTCATCTGGTTTTTCTCCATCCCTTAGTTTATCTTCAAGAATGATAAACCAGTAACCATAATCATCACGGCCAAAACGTCCTTCTCTTGCAGCATTTTCTGTTGGTGACCACTGGTTAAAATCACCAACAAGTGCACAATAGCGAGCACCTGCATCCATCATCCTTCATATTCAGAGTGATATAACAAAACAGACAAGAATTTCATTAACTTCGGAAAGTATTAACATGCCCAAAAATAAATTGCATCACTAAAAGGAATGCTGGATGATTAAACTTAGCTATCAAGTCACTAACAGCTTCTATTTATCCAATTATCGAGCTTCAACAGAAACTTTACTCATAAAAGATCGACGTAAACTTAAAATAAGCCCTTGAATTGATATAAAGACAAGAGAAAAGGAAAGATTATCATATCAAACCTGGTGCCCACTCCATAAAATCCATCCTATGTTCCGGGTGCCGGTGCAAGCCCATAAAATCAAATCTAGCAAAGGAAATAAGCACAATCAAACTCGGTCCAAGTACTATAATAGCATCAGAGCTTAAACTACAAAACTAAACCAAAGAACAACTACAGAAACTACATCACAAGAGAACCAATGATCAATTTAGAGACATCACAACTAAGAGTTGCATTATTTTCCTTGAGGGCCAGTCTTTCATGAACCTTAATAGCATATTATAGTAATAAAAAAAGCTAGTCATCAGAAAATTGTATTTTATTTTTTGAAAATAAAACTAGGTATATCTGAACGAACACATAAGCGACGTCTTTGATTTGTAGGTTTCGGTTAAAAAGCTTGTCTTTTAGGTCCTTCAACGCTTTATGCCTGCAAATTACAACAACAGAACATATGTCAACAACAATAATC
>JAOTAX010000198.1:43079986-43089986 GCA_025629825.1 Erythroxylum guanchezii
TCTTCTTCGACTTTTTTTGACGCTGAGATGGCTGTTTCTGAGACTGAGGTTCGCCTGTGACATTGCAAGCTATTCTAAGTTTATTTTTCTTTGCCCAACTGATCCTCTGTACGTTGCTTTTGAAGGGAAAATTCACAGAAAGATTAGTGCTTGGATAGAGTTTTACAGAGAAAGATTTACTAGAGGTAGAAAGTGAAGCCATGGTCTCGTGAGGTTGACGAGAAACAGAGCAGTGGAGGTGAGTGGGGTTTTAGATAAGAGGAGGAGCGGGTAACGAGTTAGCTCCTGAGGTTTTTGAGTTGACTCGGGCTAGACAACGGATACTTCTGATGTCATCGCGGCGTTTAGTTTTTTATTTTTTATATTTTTATAATTTATGAAAATTATAAAAATTAAAATTTTATTTTATAACCTAATTTATTACTAAATAATATTTAATATTTAATATTTTCATCCAAGATCCAACGTGCCTGTAACGTGTTCTGTTTTCTCACACATTCATCAATTGAACTTCAATTGCTATTGCAAAGGAATCGTGGAGTAAGCTTTAAATGAAGAAACTAAAAGTACATCAGTGTACCTAAACTCGATTCTTACAAAGCAATTTGATTAATTGCACTGATTTGATTATGAGATCAATTCATTCTTACTATTACAGCATCAGTATACGGTGTATAGTTCGAGCAATGCATGGCTGCAGAAAGAACTAAGTAAGTTGCTTCTTTGCATAGTCCCTTGGTCCAAATATGGCTGATCCAATTCTCACATTGGTACTGCCCATTTCGATCTGAAAGAATGGAATTATTGTCAGTACTAGGCCTTTATGACGTCTCAACTTCAGTGCCTAAAAGATATGCATAGAGCTTAGGCTTATTTTACGAATTCTAAATTTCTATTTTCTAATGTATCTGTAGTCAAGAGTCCAGGAGCTTTCATCACCATCTTACTAGAGTGAAAAAAAGATTTCAATAGTCTAGTTTCAGTAGGACTTCTAATAAGGCTGTTAAGGTGTGAGAGATCAATATAGCCATCTGTTAACTCGGAAGAAAATATACAAGACTCTTACGGCTTGCTCAAAATCACCAGACATGCCCATTGAAAGCTCAAACTGATCCTCTGCCATTCCCAGTGCCTTGCAAACCTCCAGCCTGCAATTCAACAGCGTCTTTCGCACAATGCCAAGTGAGTTTATAAATATGTGTTTAGAACTTGAATCACAAAAAATTGGCAAATCATACAAACAGTTCTGCAGCATGACCTACCTATAAGAAAGAAATTTTATTGAAGACCTTATGCCATCATAATTAGCAAAACTATCTCCAAAACCATCTTATGAAAAGGAAAAAGAAACTAGTAACCTGAATTGCTATGTTACCTGATTTAACAACAAGGGACAGGACAAGAAGCTTCACGCATAAAATTTTAAATGGTTTTATGTCACTGAGAAAACAGATCTTTGTGAATCTCCTTTTGAAAATAAAGGAGAATGATTATGGCCATGACAGTTTATATAGGCTTCACTAAGAGATGCAGAGAATTACCCTGAAGTTCTCGGGGGTTGAATTATAATCGGGCATGCCAATCGTCATTAAACCGGAAAGTTCAAGATTTGGGCAGCGCAGTTTAACATGTTCTGCAAGCCCCACACAGCCTTCGGGACTTATTCCAGATTTTGCTGAAACAATGTCATAGTACTCAGTTACAAGCAATCGGCAAAGTAGTCAAGTGTGGAATGACAGATCAGTGTCACTGTATGAACAGGGAGCTCAAATGATCAGAATGTTCAGATAGACAAATTGCAATTTTGGAAAGGACATCATGTTTGATGAGATGCACATATGTCAAAGGATGGCTTGAGAGGAAAATATCTCATTTCATTTCTTTTAAGAAATCGAGGAGAGATCATTGATCAAGGACGGGAAGAAATCCAGATAGATGCCACATAGAAACTGTTAAGTAATCCATTATGAAGTTAATGCAAGTTACACACATGCTTCTCCACTGGTATTAACTTGAACCAACACCTTCAAAGGGTTCCTTCCCAGGCCTGAAACTACTCGGTCAAGGATATTTGCTAGCTGCAGAACACCAAGTTAATAAGTTAAAAGGCTGGAAGAGCGCTTGAGATCACTATATAAGAAGACCTAGTTCAACCTCGGTAGCAGTATTTCCCACCAACAAAAGCAAAATTACAACGTCTTCCAAAACTTGAAACAATTTCTTACAAAAACAATTTGCAGCAGCTGCATTAAGTTCTTAATCCAGCAATAAAAGCTGTAAGCTTCCTTTAGATTTTAATGAATTACCTTCATATTGTCGACACCCTCAACCATGGCCAAATTTGGGACTCCAGCTGCATATTGAAATGAACCCATTACTCCCATCAGAAAGCATTTAAGTTCTAAAGGGAGAGGGGGGGAAAAAAAGAGTAAAAGAGCATTTGTTGTATAAATCAAATATTCCAACCAAAGTGTTGTACAAGAATCATATGGCAGACTTCAATCCCAAAAACTTACCAATTAAAGAACATTTCTTTCTCTATTTTTGTGGCGAACAATAAGTAAAAGAGAATTTCAACCATACTATACAATTACAAAATGCATAATTTCAAGCTCAAAGCAAAGAAAGCAACATACTTGGAAAGAGCGGAAAGAAACTGCTTACTCGTTTATAAGAAGACCAATTAAGAAAGCTTCCATCTTTAACTTAACTTACTTAAAATTAACCAATTCCAGATGAAGAGGGTCAAACAAAAAAAGAAATAAAAATAAGAGAAAGAGAAGAGAGGCTAAAAGCCATACTGAGAAGTGTTTTAACTTTATTGCTCTGCAAGTGACCAAGGAAATGCCACGCTACATCATCTGGCAGCTGAGAGCCCACATCAAAAACAAACTGATATTAATCTTCACATGCACAGTCATGTGTATATCTACATACGTACCTGGGGTGCTTTGTCAACGATTTCTTGGACGTAGTTTTCGCCGAAACAGCGGTGGCCGGCGTCGTACACTTGGCGGATAAGCGAAACTGGCTTTGTTTTGGATACGGCCACGACCCGGACTTTGTCGGGTCGACCACCGGCACGTTCAGCCACTTGTCGGACACGGAGGAGGGCCGTCCGGAGGGCTGCAGCTGCCACGCTCTCCACGGCAGTCGCAGACGCAGCCATTTTTTTGTCACTGTTGTCGGACACTTCTACGACTAGAATTTAGAGGGGAAAATGATTGTAAAAAACATGTTTGTTTTACGTAAATTTGTGGTTTCAAATTTTTGAGGTATTAAATTAATTCTATTTAATCAAACTTTTTTAAAAAAATTAATTTTCATTATATATTATTTTTATAATGAGATGGGCACTTAAAATTAAATTAGGTCATAAATGATTAATATTGATATTTAAAATTTTAGATATAAGAATTAAAAAATATTAAATTAATTAAATATAAGATAATATATTACTCTTTTTATGTTAGAATAAATAAAAAAAGATCATTAACTCTCTTGTTTTTTTCCCCTTCTTTCTTCTGTAATGAAATAGAGGGAAACAGTATCAACGGAACAGAGGTTTGGCTGGAATTCGGGCCACAGTAAAATGATTAATGGACAAAAAGGACGGACATTTGGCAAAACTTAATACAATGAGCCTCGGAAAGTAATTCAAGATTCTTCCGCCTAGTCATATGGTTCAGTAGATGGACTTGAAGATGTTTGATCCGCAACAGAACTACTTGCTCCTGTTTTATTATGTGCTACGGCAGATTGAGTTGGTGCTGGTTTAGACCTGGGTTCTTTTATCCATTTAATCCAAGCGCAGACCTCGAAAATAATAACAGTTAACGCAAAAGTTGCTAGGATTGCTATGTAAGAGACTTTCCAGGCAGTGGTGTCTGGCTTGAAAATGGCAATTCCATGGAATATGTTTGTAATGATCACAGCAATCAGTGCATATCCCAGAAAGTGATGGTAAATATTCCAGTATTTTCTGTACTCATCCGTCCGATTAGGTCTTAGCAACAGTGCAAACATCTGTAATGTAATGTCGGTTGATCAGAAATTTTACAAAAATAAGTCTAAATGGATAGAGCAAATACATATGTAAAGGTATATGTTATGGAGTAGACTTACCTGCAATGCTGTGAATGGGAATATGAACATTGCATAAAGCCTGTGGGTTCTAAATGTGTAGTACTTTGAAGCACTTCCAAGCCACAAGCCAATGATCCAACCAGTCATTCCAAGAGAAAAGCCTAGAATTTGACAAGAGATGTGGAGTTTATACCACCAACCTTCAAGTTCCAGTGGATATTTGAAGTACCTGGCAATTATCACGCCAAGAGGCAAGAATGTTCCCCACCCCACAATGTTAACTATGCCATGTACCTGCAGAAGAGATGGAATCTGGAATCTTAGCATTGATTTGAAAATGTACCAGCGCAACAGCAGCAGCAGCAACCCAAGACACATCTGGTTTTGATTGAATATTATCCCTTAGAAACGAGGTTGATTTGATTAGAGAGACCCACCTTGCGCTTATTTATTTAATTTGGCTCAAATAAAGCAGAAAAAGTAGTGGGAAAATTGCTGCAACAAACAACAAACCAAAATTTGTTTCCCAGGCGGACAAAAACCTATAAATGGCATTTTCTATCTGCAAAAACACTCTAATTCTTATAGAACAGAATGGGAGAAGAAAAGAAAAGGCCATTGGCAGAGGACAAGCTCTTAAATACAATCTTGTATATTTCGTAAAAACTTGACCATGTTTTAATTTGTAGCTATTTTTAAGTATTGAAAAGATTAGAACTCATAGAATGTCTTAATTTGTAGCTATTGGAAGGTATTGAGAAAGATTAAAACTCATCGCTTGTACATAACTAGATGCCATGGGAACAAAACTCATTTGGGAATCAATAGCTATCGGAGGCAAATGAAAGGTGTCAACTTTCGCAGTCTAGTTAGCTTTCTTACCATTCTCATGTGATGCTTGTGCTCTCCAACGTATTGGCCCACCGGGGATTTCAAATCAATGGTCTCTGCACTATCAAAATTTTGGAGGGTTTTCGGATGCATCAGTGGGCTTGTCCCTACTGCACTGTAACCAACCTGCCACACATAGTTCAACTTGGAGATATTATACACCAAAGGAAGAATCACACTAGCGTTTATGATGTAGTAGTCTAGATCAGCATTGTATCCCATTGTCATATTGTGAAATTCTACGTCAGCATTGTATCCCATTGTCATATTCTGAAATTCTTCGGAAGGTTTTAGCGCACAACCGAGTTTGGTGTCACTTGTGATATTGTATGCTTTGATAGAGAAAGATCCATCTAGAAGTTTGATGCCTATGATTGCCCTGGTTCCAACCATCTGAGGCTTTTTGCCTGGGTTTACTCCCCAAGCTAGCCATCCGACATTTTCTTGTAGCTTGGCGCCAAAGATAACGTCAATTCGCCTTTCCTTGGGCTCGTAGGTTTTCCACCCCCATTGCGCTTCCAAAGTGCCAAGTTTCTTACAGTTTGAAATGTTCACTTTATCAGCTATTAACCGATGGAAAGCCTCAGTACAAGGAGCGTAACGGGCGGTGACGCTGCGGAAGAACAAGGTTAACAGAAAAGTGATCACGGAAGACAGAAAAGTGGTAGCAACCATTTTTATGAGACACAGGGATTTTACGTACGGTTCTTATTTAAACAGTTTCTGAATTATCTTGTGACTTGTGGGTTGGTTTAAGTATCTTAAAGGTGGTGAATGAGTGAAAAAGGGTTTGTTGCTGAGCCTGTCACAAGAGCCCGAATCAGGTTTAGGCGAACCTTAAAGGGGGAACGCCCCTTTTCTAAAACAAAGGAAAAAAGAACTAAAAGGGCATCAAAATGGATCACGTGTATTTCGTTCTTCTTCTTATTACTAATAATTCACACAAAGCATTTCACTTCTGATAATACGTTCAAACAAGCTGCAATTCTACTATTTGATCATTGTACAACTGGTAATCTGCTGGCACTTATGGGAATCGGCGGTGGGCTGCAATAAATGTTACGAAGAAATGCAGCCTGATTACTTTGAATCTATGTTTACTTTTTTAAGAGTTTATAATATGAAAGTTCACAGAGTTTCCTGGCGAAGCAACTTATGACTTTATTCTAATCGTACTATTCACATTCAGTAAGAACGTTGATAACAAGTAATGCATATATTTGATATTTTCTATTCACTTCCACTTTTTCTGGCCTCACATTCATGTCATAATGACTGTTGTCCTTGGGGTTCCCAATCCAAATCAACCTTAGCAGTGACACGACAACCAAGTTAGTGAGTTACCCAAAATGGCAGTGTAAACAAAATAAAGTAAAAGGATACAATCATACGAAAGAGTCTAATCCTATCCCGACAGACAAAAGTACAGCTGTTAAACGAGATAATCTTTTAATCCACGTTCTTTCTGAGCACATGTGGCCGTAGCTTTTGTTAATCTGAAGGCCGTCATAATAACTTTCAAAATGAATCCAATTAACCGAACACAAGCTAGTTCAGGTTCTTGTGGACAAACTCGAGTTCCATGCCAGGGGTCATATTCCTTGTCCAGCACTGAAGACAACTAAAGAATCCGACCAAATCGTGTCACCTTTGTTATTCCTCTCACTTCTGTTTTAATCACACCTCTTGTTTTACCATGACTACCGATCAGTCCTAATAAGACTAGGCTCTCTCTTGTACATTTCATCCTTATTAGTTACCCAAATTTCTTATGTATTAACCACCAACTTATTAACAAAAATAAGTTATTAATAAAACAATTATAACTAGAGTTTTAATAGATATCTTAAAACTATAGTTTTTAGATTAATTTTATAACAAATTTAAATTTTTTGATTTGTCAAGTTGCCTACTCTTTAATATATTTAATATAAGTACTATTATGGTTTTGGTACATTAATTGATTATTTATATCGTTTCAATCTTGATGTTGATTTTACTGTATCTCTGTTTCACGTTGACCATATTATAAGAAGTAAACGTAGTGCACAAAATGAATATTCTGCTTTTTTATGACATAAAAGATTAGGTCATATATCCAAGGAAATGATACAAAGGTTAGTTAAAAATGGCATCTTACTTCAATTGGATTTTGTTGACTAGGATATATATGTGGATTGTATTAAAGGCAAGCAAACCAAAAATATATCAAAGAATCCAGTCACAAGAAGTAGCGCATTACTAGAATTAATACACATTGACATCTGTGGCCCTTTTGACGTCCCTTCTTGGAGCGGTGAAAAATATTTCATTACCATTATTGATGACTTCTTACAATATGGTTATATTTATCTGTTACATGAAAAATCTCATTCTGTGGACATTCTAGAGGTGTTCATTAATGAGATAGAAAGACAGTTAAATAGAAAAGTAAAGATAGTGAGATCTGATAGAGGTGGTAAATATTATGAAAATTTTGTTGAAAATGGACAATGTCTAGGTCCATTTGCAATATTTATTGCAAGTTGAAGCTTATATGAGCAATACACAATGCCTGGTACACCGCAACAAAATGATGTAGCTGAAAGGCGGAATCATACTCTTATAGATATGGTTAGGAGTAAGTTAAGTTATAGTTCTGTATCGTTTATTATTGTGGATGCATGCATTAAAGACTGCTGCGTATCTACTTAATAGGATTCTTAGTAAGGCAGTTCATAAGACACCTTATGAACTGTGGATATGAAGGAAACGTAGTTTATGACATGTTCACATTTGGGGTTGTCTGACAGAAGTAAGGCTATATAATCCACATGAAAAGACGCTTGATGCGAGAATCGTTAGTGGTTACTTCATCGGCTATCCCGAAAAGTCAAAGAGGTATAGATTTTATTGTCCTAACCATAGTACGAGAATAATTAAGTCTGGTAATGCTTGGTTCATTGAAAATGGTCAAATCAGTGGGAGTGGAGAATCACGAAAAGTAGATATTTACGAGAGGCAAGTATAAACTACTCCAAGTCGAGCAGACACTACTACATCAGAAGTGATCCCACCGATTATTATTCATCTTGTTGCATCACGGATACGCAACATACCGGAACAACAAATTAATGTTCCAATTCCACAAATTAAACATATTAATGAAGAACCAACTAATGATGTTCAAGTTACAAATGATCAAGTGACGTCACAAGATGTAGCATTACGAAGGTCTGTAAGGCAGAAAAGATCAACTATTTCGAGTGACTATGAAGTTTACTCACTTGAACATAAATGTGACTTGAGCATTGATAAAGACCCAGACTTGTTCAAACAAGTCATGGAATGTAACAATTCTAAAAAATGGTTCAACGCTATGAAAGACGAGTTGAAATCAATGGATGACAACAATGTTTGAGAATTAGTTAAGTTGCCGGAAGGTACAAAACAAGTGGGCTGTAAATGAGTCTTTAAGACCAAACGTGACTCACAAGGTAACATTGAAAGGTATAAAGCCAAACTTGTTACCAAAGGTTACACTCAAAAGGATGGTATTGACTATAAAGAGACCTTCTCTCCAATTTCAAAGAAGGACTCTTTAAAAATTGTTATGGCCTTAGTGGCTCATTATAATTTAGAGCTTCACCAAATGGATGTAAAGACTGTCTTTCTAAATGGTGACTTAGAAGAAGAAGTGTATATGGATCAACCAGAAGGTTTTAAAACCACAAGAAAGGATAAGTTAGTGTGTAAAATAAAGAAGTCAATATATGGACTGAAACAAGCTTCCCGACAATGGTATTTTAAGTTTAATGATATCCTTATGTCTTACGATTTTGTAGAGAACACTGTTGATCAATGTATCTATATGAAGGTTAGTGGGAGGAAGTTCATTATATTGGTCCTATATGTTAATGATATCCTTCTTGCTGCTAATAATATGGTTTTATTACATGATGTAAAGAATTTTCTTTCTAATAATTTCGAAATGAAAGATATGGGTGAGGCATCCTATGTGATAAGAATAGAAATATTCCGGGATAGATCACAAGGATTGTTAGGATTGTCTCAGAAAGGTTATAGCGCGAAAGTATTCAATGGAAAAATGTTCTGCATGGATGGTTCCAATTCAGAAAGGGGACAAATTTAGTCTAATGCAATGTCCATAAAACGATTTAGAACGTAAGGACATGGAGTTTATTCCTTATGCGCCAGTAGTTGGGAGCTTAATGTACACTCAAACCTGCACTAGGCCAGATATCAATTTTGCTGTTGAAATGCTAGGTCGATATCAAAACAATCCTGGAATGGACCACTAGAAAGCTACAAAGAAAGTCCTTAGATACTTACAAGGCACCAAGGACTATATGTTCACTTATAGAAAATCAACTCATCTCGAAGTGATAGGTTACTCGGATTCAGACTATGCCGGTTGCGTAGACTCACAGAAATCTAGATCGGTTATATGTTCCTATAAGCTGAAGGAACAGTTTCGTGAAAAAGTGAAAAGCAGTCTGTCATTGCTACTTCCACTATAGAGGCTAAATTTGTGGCGTACTTTGAGGCCACGGTTCATGGATTATGGTTGCAAAACTTTATCTTAGGTCTTAGTCTTGTCGATAGTATTACTTGGCCGTTAAGAATTTATTGTGATAATTCCGCAACCATTTTCTTCTCGAAGAATGAAAAATATTCAAAAGGTGCGAAACACATGGATTTGAGGTATTTATCTGTGAAAGAAGAAGTGCAAAAACATAAAGTGTCAATAGAGCATATTGGTACTAATCTTATGATAGCTGATCCGTTAAATAAAGGCTTACCGCCTAAAACATTTATTGGTCATGTTGAACGGATGACCCTTATGGATAAGTCCTTGTTAGCATAGGAGTCTAACATATATATATACATATCATTGTCTTGCTCGAATTGTTATGACACTTGTGAATTCAATTACAATCATATGTTTTTGCTCACTTACTAGTTATCCATATTATATTGTATACCATAATTATTATTTGTGAGATAACAATTACAGAATTAC
>JAOTAX010000198.1:43091187-43102014 GCA_025629825.1 Erythroxylum guanchezii
TGAAATGTGATGTGTGAATTGTATGTATTATGTGATGAGTGAGCCATCGATGATGGTCACTCACTGAGTTCGCAAAATTTACCCAAAATTTGCAATTATTTTTCAGGACTCAGAAGAATACCTCGTTAGGCTAACGGGAGTATACCTACAGCATTCAAGTAAGGAATAGAGGGCGGGATCAGTTCGCTTCTGCATTACATTTATTTATTTTGTACTGAAGTGAATATTCCGCAACTTTTTGTATAAAAATTTATATTTTGAAATAACTTAAGTGTGTTGAGTTTGTGAAAGGGCCCAAATAGCTATTGAAAATTGTATTAAGTAAAAATGTTTATGAATGAATATGGGCCCAATGTGAGTTTTGATTTCCACATATATGTTTGTGGTTTTGGAAAGAAAAAAAAAGTGTACCGATTTTCGAATGATTGAGTGCTTTAGCACACCACCCTCGCGGGCACAGACTCGGATATCGCCATCGCCATCGATGTCGGGTTCGGGTCATCACGGGAGTGGGGTGCTACAGTTTCAATGGCATAACTTGATCGTAATTCATAAATCTCAATGCATTTTCAATAATCACAACAATTCATTATCAATCAAGTTAAAATACAATACATATGTATTTTTCCACATTCACAACAATTCAAATCCAATCAAATAAGCATATACACACATGAGCAAATTCTTTAAATCGTTTAAAAGCAATATATGAAGTAATTGAAATCATTTTGTTCTCTTGATTTGGAAAAACTTTAATGCCTCATTATTCAATTATAAACATGAAACCCACTTTAGAAATCCTTGCTCAAATACTTGCTCAAAGGTGCCTCACTCTTTGCTCCTCTTGCTTTCCTTGATTTCCTTTAACAATAGCCAAAAATTTCATTCAGTTGGAATTGTAAATGATGAAATTTGATAATATTTCTTCTAGAACAATGTTCCCCATTACCTTAAGTTTCTAATGACTCCAAAATCATTCAACTTGGTTCAGTACTCTAAAAGTTATGCCCCAACCATTTTTGGTTTGTTCCAATACTAAAATAGCATTCTATGTTCAACTTCCCTTCAAATATTGAGATCTTTAGAGACTTGATTGGAACTTGATTCCTTCATACAATTTATATCCCTATGTCTCTAGTTTACTACAAATTAAAAATCTATCAATTTTGACATCTAAAAAAGAAGTTATGACCAAAATATGAAAGTATATTCCGTGCTGGAAAGTTCGCCACGACGAACTTTTCTAAAGAGGAAAAGTTCGTGCTGGAAAAGTTCGCTGCGGTGAACTTTTACAGAAACGTACTCTGGGAACATGTTTTTGCTACATTTTCGAACTTTTTACTTCCCACATTTCACATATATCCCATCGTATACCTAAACCATCTCTTCTAATCCATTTTCAACTCCATTTCAACCCAAAATCATTCACAAATACATTATAATCTATCTTTGATCATTAACCCTAAAAGATTAAAAATATTTTTACCATTCATCAACTACTTCCTACACACATTCAACCTCATTTTCACTTCTAACTATCACCAAATAAAAGAGGTTAATACTTATACTTACTTTCTTAGCTTCCAGATCTTCAAACTCTTCAAGATCTCTCTTTTGAATGTTGAGAAAATTGAAACCCTAACTTCCTTCTTTCTCTTCTTCTCTCTTTTATTTTCTCTCACTCACGTTTCTCTTTTCTCTCAAATGCAAGACACATTTTCTTCTTCTCTTAATACCCTTAATGAATGTGCAAAGTCCATTTTGCCCCTTCCCTCAAGCCTTATGTCTTAAAATGCTTAAGTGACTTGCCTAAAATGCCCTTATGCATTCTTACCACTTTTAATCCTTTAATCAAATTAACCAATGCCATAAAAAACATACTAACCTTGACATAAATAATTAGCTCCAAAACTAATCCATCAAACCTCATAATTCATTTAAATCATGCTTAATTTAACAGGAAAAATTTTGGGGCCCAACAACTCTCCCCATCTTAAAAGAATCTCGTCCTCGAAATTTTTATCTGATTGATCAGGAGTGCAGGATGTTCCTCCGTTTCCCATTTATCTTCATCACTCGAATACTTGTCTTTCAAATGACCATAGTCAATAAACTCATTTGGTCTTTCAATCCCTTATTTGGTCATTCACTTTCTTAATTAGTTCCTCATTAGGTTTCAGATCACTCACAGTTTTTCTACTTCCTGTGTCGATAACACCATTATCATATCATATCAATACTTCCTTAACATACTCACGTATATCACATTTCGAGCTACGACATCTTTTATTAGTAGGACTAACTTATAATAATTTCATAAAGACCAATTCATATCGGGATTAGCAAATTCTTTTTCCTAACCTGAGCACACCTTGTACTCTATGTAAGCATACCTTGGCAAGGTGATACCCTCAGAGACAATTCATCTTTTACTTAATAATTCACATCACTTTGGTGTCGGTACATTTAACTCTTATGTCTATCTCACTGTATTCCATGTCTTTGGCGTGGATCCACCTACTTCATTCATTTTTCTTGAATCACTTAATTTCTAATACTGATCGATTTCACTTATTAACAACCTCTCCAATCAATTTTGGCCTTCAACCCTTTTTAGGCCTTAATCATCACAATACAAAAGCGAACGACTCTTTCTGTCATCTAACTCCTCATACAGTATTCTAATGAAATTACTTTGATAACGATTGTGATGCTTAAGGTCAAATAGAACTATACATTGATCTCATGTTCCTATAAACTCCAAACTATAAGCTTTAAGCATATCTCCGATAGTGAAGACTGTTGGCAATTCAAACATTCAATCACTTAATGTTCCAACATATTCCTACTAGGATGTATAACTTAACTTACCACTTGTACTTTTCTAATAATCTCTTTGCTCAATCATCTTTATCAGTTACACATACTTCTTATCTAAATCACAAAGTATCATTTTCCTATTCGATCTCAAAATTCGTATTCATTTTCGATTTCTTAGTAAGATTCACAATTTCTGAATCCTCAATTTAGGCTTTGTTCATGTAAAACTGATCTTAAATTTTTAGTGACTAACCAGTTTGTCCAAAATTCAACTCCACATTCTACACTCTTTTTTGCGCTAGATTTGATAACCTCAATATCCAAATTTGTGATACATTGCTATTGAATTTTCTATTCAATGCCTCAGATTACAACACTAGCTTTATCCGTATAGTACTTATTTGTACAATCATAATCCTTCAAATAATTCTATCTATTGCCTTAGTCTCATATTCAATTCTTTCAACTCAATATTTACCTCTAATTAATTGATATGCGTATTTCAAGATGCTCATGTACTTATAATGTCTCCAAACTTTCAAAATGACCTATTGTAGCAAGTTTCAATTCATGTATCACATAATCAAGCCCTTGAAGTTTCAATTTTCTTCATGCGTATGAAATCACTTTCTCATACTGCATTTGATTTTTATCCTAATCTCTTATACAAACATTATTGTATACTACGAAATCTCCAAATCCAGATGACATAATTAATATCGGTGTTACAATTCCTCAAAAATTTTCTTTACTTTCATCATTCATACAATTTACTCGCTTTTCCTCAAGTATTCAAACTATTCTTCTCAACTTTTCAAATACACTTTTCATGTCATCAAATGTTTGCTTGGATTGCTTTAATCTTCAATACCATAGTACTGTCAGGGGAAATTGTTAACTCAATCAATTATTATCAAACTCCATGTGCCCCTGATTCATTCTCATAATTCCTTAAGTAACTAATTCCTCAATGAAGTAACATTGTTTCACGATATTTTCAATTTCCTAATCGACTTACCTTCTCGAATGATTTTCTTCATTCTTTAGGTTTCCTCAGATTTCACATTGACTTATTCTAATGTTTGCTCATTCATACTAGTTTCTCCACACATTTCAATTTATTTGCAATCTTAACTTCCTGTGTTTGTAACACATTCATCAGGTCAAATTTGTATATCCTGAACATATTGACATAAAATATAACATGAACCTATATACTCCTCATATTTTTAATCAATATCTCCTCAAATTCAGGAATCCACTCGCATAGTTGGATACTTTACATCAATCAAAATACATACGGTCTCAGTAGTATCTTCTACCTCTTATGCTTGAGTCTCCACTAAGGATATGACTCCAATGTTTACTTTTGAATTGTTTAATAATCATTCATTCCTCGAAATAGAACATTTGATTCATGTGATATGATTCGATAAAACATCTCTATCAAAGAAATGTTTCTTACCTCAATCATTTACACTGTTTCCATAATCTTTATCAATCAACCACATTCCTCATTGTTGTTTTAGTTATTCTTAATACCTCAATAAAATCAATTTCGACTGTTCATAATATTTCAATAATTTTAATTTCTGTCGCACTTTACATGATCAAAGTACTCTTTATAATAAAACTCAAGGAAATAAAAGGCATATTCATTTACTCTTATATTTTGGTATGTACCATTAAGATCATTACATCTTATATGCCAAAGTAATTTCGGTAAGTCACCAATTTATATTGATGCCAATTATATGTCAATCACAATTGATTCTAAACAACTTCTGAATAATCTTCTACTATTCAAATACTCCTCCATAGTAGTTATCTTTTCAACATAATCACCTATATCATACTCCTATTGCGTTACTCTGATTCATCTCATGATTTTAACTATAGGGATCATAGATTATCTCCTATACCATATCCAAATATGGGTCTCATATGTACTCAATCATATTATTCACCAATGTAACCACAATTCGATACTCATAATAACCAACGATACGTTCTTAATCAATGCAGAAGCATAAACGCATAGCCATCTTGAAATTCTGATATCAAATTCATTAACACAATCTTATACCAGATCATAACGCTTATCACAGTAATTAAACAATCATTCTAAATTTTCAAATTTAACCTCTCAATTCCACCTTGCTTGTACACCTTAAATCTCGTCATTTTCACCTATGTCTCTATTTCTTTCTTAGTCAATTCATGAAGATATTTTCACATCCATATCAATTCAAGTATATATCTACAACAAAATTCCATCATCATGTTCACTGACATAATTGCAAATGCTGAATCTATGTTTACATATCGAACTATGTAATATTTCTTATTTCTAAATATCCACAAACTTTCATTTTCTTATATCATGAAATGCCCATGTAAGATCCTAATTCTGGCACTCTGATACCACAACTGTTGGGCCCCGTTTTCGGAGTCCAACCCTTGAACCATAAAACGTGAGCGTATTATTGCTCGTCATACAAATGCAAGCGTATTATTGCTCGTCATACAACTCAATTCACCTATACCACATGACATATCATTCGTTAACTTCTACCTCATCAATCATCAATTAAACAAGCAAATTTCATACCCATCTACACCAATAAAATTTTCATGCAATTAGATTCACAACCATCACAAATAATGCATTTAATTAACAAAACAAGACATAAAACACAAATCTTACCTAATTAAGCTTCAAATTTTCCAATCTTCCACACTTGTCACAAACTTCCTAACTTCCCCTCCCATATACGATCATCATCTTCTCAAAGGGGTGAGGTTTATGTTAGGCTCTTTAGGTGAGCTAAAGGAAGAGAAAGCAAGGTGAAAGGAGGGGAAAAAGATGAGCAAACTTTCAAACACACTAAAGAAGGGAGGAAGCTACGAAAGAGAGGAGAAAAATCACTTAAATCACCTTAGACAAGAGAAGCACCGAGAATGAGTAAAAGATGGGAGGATTTTATTTAACAACTATAACCTTGGTGGCATGCTAGGCAGGTGACAAGTGTCACTTGCCACATGTCAGCTTCTTAAGCCTCCATTTAGTTCCTCTCCAATTTAATTCCAATTCCTACTCCAATTTCTTTCCGAATTCCAATGGCTCACATTAATAAATCCTAAAAGCATTGCTCTAAAATTCCAGTGCCATTGGACAGTCATTTCCACTACCGGTAAACGGTCAGTCTATCACTTGGCATTTTTCCTAGTCCGAAAAAGTATCTCGAAATTTCCAGAAAAATTTCTAAAATTCTCCAAAAATTCAAAACTCACAAAGACCCACTTCAATTCAATTTTCAAGCACAAAAATCATATTTTTCACAATAAGCACATTAGAGACACATATATTGGGAAATGCCATAAATGCATGTACAATCATTACATGTGCAAAATTCACTATTCACATATATATATGAATGCATGAACATAGCAAAACAATTTTAACCACTCCTAACCCATTTCAAATGACTATTCTACCTTTCCCATCGGTGATGGGATGTTACACAATCTTATACCAGATCATAACGCTTATCACAGTAATTAAACAATCATTCTAAATTTTCAAATTTAACCTTTCAATTCCACCTTGCTTGTACACCTTAAATCTCGTCATTTTCACCTATGTCTCTATTTCTTTTTCAGTCAATTCATGAAGATATTTTCACATCCATATCAATTCAAGTATATATCTACAACAAAATTCCATCATCATGTTCACTGACATAATTGCAAATGCTGAATCTATGTTTACATATCGAACTATGTAATATTTCTTATTTCTAAATATCCACAAACTTTCATTTTCTTATATCATGAAATGCCCATGTAAGATCCTAATTCTAGCACTCTGATACCGCAACTGTTGGGCCCCGTTTTCAGAGTCCAACCCTTGAACCATGAAACGTGAGCGTATTATTGCTTGTCATACAATTGTGAGCGTAATCTAATGAAATCATGAAGCTTAAAGTCTCATGTCATTCCAAAATCTATTTTTTTGATCAATTGATAAACGACAATCCATTCTCATGATTATGCCCTCAATCATATTGTACCTACCAAAATTTTATGAGAGAAACTCCACTAACCCCTTCGGGAAAAGTTCGTCGCGGCGAAGTTCCCATATTAGACCCAAGCATCTCTCGGGATAGTTACACTGCGGCAAGAAGCTTGACTTTGTCGCGGCGAAGATGCTCAATTAGCCATAAAAGACCTTTTGGAAAAAGTTCGCCACAGCGAAACCCCTGGAGTCTCAACCCCTAAACCTAAAATTTCCAATGGTTTCTACATCACTCTTACCTTTCTTTCAATTTATGTTGTCCCAAATTCACTTCCTCTATATAACACCATTTCATGACAATTCAACTACCAATGTTATTTCGTCAAACTCTAAAATCTTTACTTAAATTATTCACTACTTACAACTAATTCTCATTATTCACAAAATCCTATATTTCTTTTCCATAACATCTCTGTCTCATATATATCAACGATTCATGCTCAAAATCATCATCTTAAGTTGATAACTTTCTCAAGTATAACTAACTTCAACTCAACCTTATATATACGCAAATTCATACTTCCACTCAACATCATCTATACATAATTCATAATTCATTAACATCAAAAGAATAGAATTTTACAAGCTCTAATGGCATTCCAAGCCACAATACAACAATAATCCAAAATCTCAAAAATACAAAAGTTATATGAACTAATAATCCTTGAAATGTGACTAATCCTTATATTTAACAAAAATAACTTAAATCCCCAGATATGCAGATTTTGAAGTAACGTCCTTATACTCTTGATCACTCGATCTCTTCCTCATCACCTAAATAGGAGAAGGAGAGTGGGGGTTAGATTAAAGCTCGTGGGTAACAAGTTTATAACGAAGAATAAGCAAAACTGTTGAAATGTTCGTTTATCGTATAAAATTCATAATGAATTCATAAAACGCTTCGTTCTCAAATTCTCAGTCAAATTTGCAATTCTAACTCAAAACTCATAGTTAAAATATCATCACATCAACATAACATATCCATTTAACAATCAATACAAAACACTCAATTTATGCAACATACTTGACCATTCAAAGATGCAATGCACAAATAGATGGCTCAAGGGTTTCATAAAAACAGAATGGAGAAACCAAAGTTTACCCCATGAATAGAATGATTCCATTTTCAAAGCTCATATGCCACAAGCGGGCAGCCAGGAGAAGGCTCTTTTTAACGTGCACGTGATGAACAGAATGATTCCACTCTCGCCCAAACAGAAGCACATAATCATGCTAAGATTGTTTTATCAAATGCTCATACTTTCGAGCTTTTCTATCTTTTCATTCATACAAAATGCCATGACATGTTTCAATGGCTTAACTTGATCATAATTCATAAATCTAAATGCATTTTCAATAATCACAATAATTCATTATCAATCAAGTTAAAATACAATACACATGCATTTTTCCACATTCACAACAATTCAAATCCAATCAATTAAGCATATACACACATGAGCAAATTCGTTAAATCGTTTAAAAGCAATATGTAAAGTAATTGAAATCATTTTGTTCTCTTGATTTGGAAAAACTTTAATGGCTCATTATTTAATTATAAACATGAAATCCACTTTAGAAATCCTTACTTAAATACTTGCTCAAAGGTGCCTCACCCTTTGCTTCTCTTGCCTTCCTTGATTTCCTTTAATAATATCCAAAAATTCCATTCAGTTGGAATTCCAATTTATGATCAGGTAAATAAAGAAATTTGATAATATTTCTTCTAGAACAATGTTCCCCATTATCTTAAGTTCCTAATGACTCTAAAATCATTCAATTTGGTTCAGTACTCTAAAAGTTATGCCCTAATCTTTTTTGGTTTGTTCCAATACTAACACAGTATTCTATGTTCAACTTCCCTTTAAATATTAAGATCCTTAGATACCTAATTGGAACTTGATTCCTTCATACAACTTGTATTCATATGTTTCTAGTTTACTCCAAATAAAAAATCACTCAATTTGGACATCTAAATAAAAATTTATGCCCAAAATACCAAAGTATGTTCGGTGTTGGAAAGTTCGTCACGGCGACCCAGAAAAGTTCACGCTGGAAAGTTCGTCGCGGCAAACTTTTACAGAAACGTACTCTGGGAACATTTTTTGCTACATTTTCTAACTTTTTACTTCCCACATTTCACATATATCCCATCGTATACCTAAACCATCTCTTCTTCTTCATTTTCAACTCCATTTCAACCCAAAATCATTCATAAATACATCATAATCTATCTTTGATCATTAACCCTAAAAGATTAAAATATTTTCATATACCATTCATCAATAACTTCCTACATACATTCAACCTCATTTTCACTTCTAACTATCACTAAATAAAAGAGGTTAATACTTATACTTAGTTGCTTAGCTTCAAGATCTTCAAACTCTTCAAGTTCTCTCTTTTGAATGTTGAGAAAATTGAAACCCTAGCTTCCTTCTTTCTCTTCTTCTCTTTTTTATTTTCTCTCACTCACATTTCTCTCTTCTCTCAAATGCAAGAAACATTTTCTTCTTCTTCTCTTAATACCCTTAGTGAATGTGCAAAGTCTATTTTGCCCCTTCCCTCAAGCCTTATGACTTAAAATGCTTAAGTGACTTGCCTAAAATGCCCTTATGCATTCTTACAACTTTTAATCCTTTAATCGAATTAACCTATTCCATAAAAATCCTACTAACCTTGACATAAATAATTAGCCCCAAAACTAATCCATCAAACCTTATAATTCATTTAAATCATGCTTAATTTAACAAGAAAAATTTCGGGGGCCAACACCACATCTTTATAAAGATTAAATAAGCAGCAATGTGAAAAAATGTTATAACAAATGATGATAAGGTCAAAAAGGTCTCCTTTTTCTTCCCCAGTCTTATTGGTGAAGAAGCATGATATGTCATGGTGGTTTTGTGTTAACTACTAGGAGCTTAATACTTGTAAAATTAAGGACAAGTTTTTGATACCAATTGTGGATGAAATAATTGATAAGCTTCATGTAGCAAAATATTTTACAAAGCTTAATCTTACTTTAGGATGGTATAAAATAAGAATAGATCCTTACAATGTGGAGAAGACAACTTTTAGTATAATTCATAGAAAACTCAAATTTTCGGTAGTGACCTTTGGTTTAACTAATGCTCCCTCTGCTTTTCAAAGTTTGATGAATGAAATACTTCAACCTTACTTACATAAATTTGTCTTAGTATTCTTTAATATTATTTTGATCTATGGTAAAACTTGGATTAGGCAAATATAACATACGTTTGGTTTGTGATCTGCTTCATTCTCAGCATCTTTTTCTTAAAAGGTCTAATTGCACATTTGAAGTGGTTCAAGTAGCATACTTGGGTCATGTTATTCATGGCAAACGCATGGAGGAAAATCTGACCAAAATTAAGGGAATAGTGGATTGGTTTGTCCCTAGTAGAAGAGTTAGTAGGATTCTATAGGAAATTCATAAAAGATTATAGATAATTTGTGGTATCCCTTATAACCTTGCCCAAAAAGAAATATTATCATCAAAATGGACAAGTAAATTTAAGCTTCAAAACTTTAAAGAAAGTTGTCTTAGAAGCTCTAAATTTGAGGTTTACTAATTGTGAGGAAGAGTTTGTGGTAGAGTGTGATGCATCAGGGTGGTTTTGCAATAATAAGGCCACCTAATTGCATTATTTAATAGAGAGTTGGTAGATTGTTATTACAAACTCATAGGCTATGAAAGGGAGTTAATCGACCTCACGAAAGTCATAGAGCACTTGGAGGTCGTATTTGTTTGTAACATCCCACCCCCGACGGGAAGGGTAAAATAGTAAATTGGGTAGGGGTGTGAGTGATTGGGACTAATTGAAAATTTTTCTGCATACTGGTATTAGTGAACAGTAGAATTTTGCACGTGAAAAATATCTGTACATGCATGCATGACATTCCCGGTA